>JAYJLX010126628.1:0-19250 GCA_036873525.1 Chalinula nematifera
TATATATCATGTAAAAGGCTGTTGGATAATGGATGTGTTTGTTTGTATATAAAAGGAGGATAATTGATCCAACTTGATTGTTATTAGCTCATAACTGTTGCTATAAAATAAGCATGCTAAGCTGCATTTGATTTAGTTTACTCACAAAATGTCACAATGAATTTCCTTTTTCCATATTTTGTGTATAATCAATGTGTGTACATGTAATAACAGTATTTATATAGTAGATGTAATAATAGATTGATCTCTTCACGAAACAATTATTCTTTCCCAAATGCACATGCAATGAATCAATATACTATCAGTATCATGTGTATTTCATTTGTTCAGTAAGTGTAGTAGTGTTTGTTATCAGTATACACAAAGGGGTCGAAAACCGTGGACAGCGGAAGTTGATCACTGGCCATCTTGTCCCTCCTCTTGATCCTGTTGTGGTTTAGCTCCGTGTGCTATTGATACCATTTCATATGATTCTTGATTCTCTGCCATTCCTTCTTTATCCTTTGTCATCTTTACAATGGCAGCACTACTCTCCTCATACACTATATCCTTACTATAGGGAGGAGGGAGGGGATTCGGGGGTTCCAAAGTGGCCACTAGTAGTTGTCTCTTGTGAATCCTCATCACTAAAGGGTGTATCTTTATTGTCTTGTTCAGTTAGTGGGTTGTTATTGCCATGCCTTGAAGGTTTATTTGTTTCCTCCATGACATGTTATGGTTAGTTCAGCATATTGTGATGGTATAGTGTCCATACCAGCTGCTGTCATCAGTCTACTGTTACTGTGTGATGTAGTGTGGTATAGTTGTTGAGGGGGCGGTACACTAGCATACGATGGTACTTCATTATTAGCACCTGTAATAATGTATCTAGCTCTTGTGTATGTGTGTAACTCTGGTATGTATTTAGAATATTCTGCCCATCATTTGTAGCTAAGTAATGAAAGGGTTAATAGTATACATATACTGATACAACATTCACTGGCTATACTGACTTGATAGTGTCTTGCTATTCCTGTATTTCCTCCTCAGTATAACCACTGCGCTGATGAAGAATATATTCAATATTATTGATATAATCAGTAATATTCCCAATATTGAGTAATAGACTATATTGGAGGATGTATTCTCAGTACAACTTGTAATAATACTAATACATTGGGGAGTTGTTTCTGTGGTTGTTATACCAGTAGTAGCCATTGTTGGGGAAGTGTATTGGGTGTATGATCCTGTAGTAGTGAAGGGTGTTGATTCTTTGATATCTGTTGAAGTAGGGAAGAGTGTTAATCCTTCAGTATCTGTTGATATACATGTACATGTATTGTTGGTGTAGGTTACAGTCATCAATTGTGATGGTGCTGTGGTCTCTTCACAGACACATGGTGGCAAACATGTGGTGCTATTTATCATTGCCGCATAAATCATTGAACTATTTGTTTCTACTGTCACGTAACCATCTGCTTCAATACACGTTGCATCAATCGTTTTCAAACCGAGCATGATTGTTCCTATTGTTTAAATAAACGATAATTATGTTAGTACAAAGCATTGCTTACCTGTTCCCCAACTACACTGTATCATAATTACCAACACTAGTACTGTATGAATCATGATTGCTTCTATTATTCTCATCCACTTTAGATTTATAACTTCTTATTGTTATTTATACCTTAGCTCTGTTAGCAATGATTTTGTTATTACACGTGAACAGTAGTTACATACACCCAAGAGTACAGTGAAAAATAGTTATAAATATTATCACACAAGGGCAGCATTGCTAAGGGTGGAGTATTCATAAATCACTGTATGTGTATACTTAATGACTTCATTATAACATGTTTGTTTTAAGAAAATTATTTTTACTTAAAACTATATTTATAAACTGTTTGTGTTACGACACGTATTACTATAGTTAAGTGACTGGTATATCGTAATTATCTTGTTCACCATTGTAGAGGTTGCCCTCTCCTGTCTCACTGTGTATCCCCACCATTTTATATGTCACTATATTATCTCTCTGTATAGTAGTATGTGCATCAAAGGGAGGAGGGTGTGATGGAGGTAGTGTTGGGTTATTGACTTCAGTATTGTTTAGCATATTGTTATCCTTGTCTAGACCACACCCATCTCTTGATTGTTTCACTTGTTTCCCCCTTCTACCATGTTGTATCAGTGTAGTATCATACGATGGGTTGTCTTGTGTGATAGGGTCTGTACCACTACTGTTAGTAGTAGTTAAGGGTTCTTGGGGAAGGATTCCAGGGGTTATTTGGTTATTTAGTGGGTGTGGCGTATTCTCTGTTACGATATCGTACATAACATCAGGTTGATCTTTATTATCTGGGTGGGAATAAATGAATACACGACCTATGTAGTGTCTTCATTATAACTATACATGCACAGAATACATACATATGTACATGTATGAGTATGTTTGAGCTGTAAATCATTTATCTTATATAATATGCTTTTTTATTTAACTTACCAAAAGTCCCGTTATTTTTCTTCTGTCTACCTAAATGAAGGTAGCACACAATGCAATGTTTATGATTATTAACATAATCAGTGTTATCCCCACTATGGAGTAATAGGCTATATTGGCAGATGTATTCTCAGTACAACCTGTGATAATACTAGTACGTTGAGGAGTGGTTTCTGTAGTTGGTATACCAGTAGTAGCCATTATTGGTAAAGTATATGATCTTGTAGTAGTGAAGTGTGTTAGCTCTCCAATATCTGTTGATATTGTGTCAGTATACGTGTAGACATGTTGTACTAGCTATAGTTGTCATGAATAATACTGAATTGCCTTCTACATATACATGTGCATTAGCATCTGTGACAACACATGTTTCTTCAATTATTGCCAGACCAAGTGTAGCTGTAGAGTAAGCTGTTTCTATTATAAATAAACTATTGCTTGAATGATAATCATTTTAAAAGCATTTTCAGCTTACGTGTTCCCCAAGTATTCTGTGTCATAGTCACTAACACTAGTACAGGAATAATCTCTGCCTTCAGCATTCTCATCCACTATATAATGATTATTGTTAATTTATCATCATTAATTTTATACACTAGTTTGTTAGGGATTTTGGGATTTTTTTTTGATAAACACCAACCTTATATTCATGCTTAACGATTGTTAGTTTTTGTGTAGTATTTGTGAATATTTTAACCAGCATGATTGACTTTCAGTATTGCTAAGTTTATAGATTATATTTTATTACCATTTTTGTTTATTACATTTTTATGTTGTTTGTTTCTGGTTGCACCTTATTTTATATACGACCCTTGCTATCCTTGTGCATGTATAGAAAATAAATCATTCCTTGGACAGTAATTGTTAACTTTTTAATAAACACTCAAACACACTGCATATTATGCAATATGCACTCTCACTATACTAATGTATGTATTATACATGTATATAGTGTTTAATGCTAAATGAGACGAATTCTCGAGTGAAGTTGTCCAGCACTTGCTATTTCATTGTATTCATTAGTTCCTTGACTCTCATTGGGCTGATGGCGGCCATCTTGTCCCTCCTCGTGATCCTGTTGTGGTTTAGCTCCGTGTGCTATTGATACCATTTCATATGATACTTGATTCTCTTCCGTTCCTTCTTTATCCTTTGTCATCTTTACAATGGCGGCACTACTCTCCTCATACACTATATCCTTACTATAGGGAGGGGGGAGGGGGGGAGGAGATTCAGGGGGTCCAAGATGGCCACTAGTAGTTGTCTCTACTATATCCTCATCAGTAAGGGGTGGTGGTTCAGTTGATGAGTCATCATGTCTTGAAGGTTGTTTGTTTCCTCCATGATGTGGTATGGTTAGTTCAGCATATTGTGATGGTATAGTGTCCATACCAGCTGCTGTCATCAGTCTACTGTTACTGTGTGATGTAGTGTGGTATAGTTGTTGAGGGGGCGGTACACTAGCATATGATGGTATTTCAGCACCTGTGATAGTAATGCATAGGTACTATACTTTAGAGTATTCTATACAATACCTTCCATGTTGTTGTCAACCTCACTCATGGTGTTGTATAGTTCTTGTGTGTAACTCTGATATGTATTTCGAATATTTTGTCCATCATTTGTAACTAAGGGTTAATAATAACAACAGTATACGATGTTGCTAGCTACATGTGTGCTGACTTGATAGTGTCTTGCTCTTTCTCCTCCTCATTATAACCACTGTACTGATGAGGAATATATTCAATATTGTTGATATAATCAATAATATTCCCAATATTGTGTAGTATATTATATCAGATGATGTGTTCTCTATAGTTGGTATGTAAGTAGTAGTAGTAGTAGCCATTATTGCCACATTGATAGCATATTGGGTATATTTATACCTGTAGTTAATGTTGGTGACTGTCTTGGATCTCCAATACTAACAGTATTTGTTACTGTGCTACATGTACATGTAGTTATCACTGATATTGATGGTGTAATTTCGTCAATGCTGCATAATGATGGCAGACATGTAATATTAGATACTGTCGCAAAAATAGATGATATGGAACTGTTGTCTTGTCCAGCATATACTGTAGCATTAGCTTCTATACATGTTTCATCAAATACCGTCAGGTCAAGAAACGCTATAGATCGGGGTATAATACCGGTACTTGTATCTATTATGTAATAAATTATTATACATTAGCTCAAAGACATAATTGTATCACTTACTTCCCCAACTATACTGTACCATAATCACTATCACTAGTGCAGGAATCATTGTGACTGTTATGAATAATGTTGTGAATCATTGTGATTTATACCCTAGTTATTCTGTTGGTTATTATTAATAACTAATAAACTAGTATAACAACCGTATTGTTAGTTTTTCATAATGGCATTAATTTCAGTTTCTGTGTTTGTATGTAAGAGTTCCTAGTGTTCCTGATAGATCACTGTTGTTTTGTGTGTTCCCATATACATAATCATTAATATTGGTTATTTTAGGAAAAAAAATTTATGAAAAATTACCTTGCCTTGTTATCCATGCAGTTAATAACCCCATAATAATAATATCGTAATTTATTTGTTAACCAAAAAAGTGCATATACATGTCTTTTCTTTCTCATTATAATTTTACTTAAATTGTTTATTTTTAAATTGTTTATGTTGTTATATTCATTGTTACAGTTGAGTAATCAGTATATCATAATCACCAGTATAGTAGTCATCCTCTATATCTCCACCATTTCATATGTCGCTATATTATCATCTCCCTGTATGGTAGTGTGTGGATCAGAGTGAGGAGGGTATGTATTATTATCTCCTTGTCTCACTTCTCCTCTAAGTAGAGTATCATATGATGGGTTGTCTTGTGTGATAGGATCTATGCCACTACTGTTGGTAGTGGTTGGGTTAATTCTGGGTGACACTGATGGTGATCGTTTGATGGGTGTATTGTATTGTTACAGTGTATGTTACATCAAGCTGATGACCTACTGTATAGTGTAAAAAATATACATGTAATGTATTATACAGTGGAACCTCGTTTAACGGTCACTCAGTATAGCGGTCAACTTGCATATAGCGGTCAGGAAGTCTGGCCCTAATTATTACTAATTAAATAAAGTACCTCTCAGTATAAAGGCCACCCCAATACAACAGCCACTGAATTTTGGCCAGTAGTGACCGTTATAATGAGGTTCCACTGTAGTGTATTGAGTATATGAGGAGCCTCTAGTAGTAGTAGTAGTAGTAGTAGCAATGAAGGGTGTTGACTCTCCTCCAATGTCCATTAACATGCTGTTAGTATTTGTTACTGTACTAGTCACTAATAATGAATGTGGTTGGGATGATGTGATTGTGTTGTAATACAAACATTGTAATATATCCCAACAAAATTTCAGGCAAAATTCAGCTACAGTTAAGTGTCCTGCTACAAATATGTAATTAGTATACTCACATAATATACATAATATATCTAATAGTTAAAGCACGGTTCACAGTGCTATACTGGGATTTAATAGCACGAGGGGTGTGGTCGAGAGGGCTGATATAGCACGAGGCGAAGCTGAGTGCTATATCAGCGCTCGAGACCACAACCCGAGTGCTATTAAATCCCGGTATAGCACAGTGTGAACCGTGCTTTAAAATGTTTATAGTATTGTGTGGGTGCATCAAAAGTGCTCGACAAGACGATCGAAGAGAAAAAACTTACGTCGAAAAACACGAGGTGAGTCTAAGTTGAAGTTGTGCTTCCGGCCACGAGTGCTATATCTTGTAATATTCCGGTGAAATTTTTGCCCCGAGTTCTATATCGAGTGCAGTTCCGGCCACGAGTTCTATATCGAGTGCAATTCCGGGAGTGCAATTCCGGCCATGAGTTCTTTATCGAGTGAAAAACATCCGGTCAACTGTTCTATACCGCAAAAAAACGAACGGTCGGCGCTTTTGATACACCCACGCAGTATACTATAACCTTCATTATAGTAATGTATTGTATGTAGCTTACCTGTGCCCTGTGTAGTGGCAGAACTCATCATTACCTTTATTATTCACGTAGGTTGTTTAGAATGAAGTTATTCAAAATTACTTTTGTTTTTATACTCGAAACACCTAGGCCTTGCTCTTTCTACTGTTTGTGTACAATGTATATACTGTACATGTACATATATATTATGTACATGTCCATGTATTACAATGTATGTACGGTATATGTACATGTGCATGTACATGTATATTATGTACATGTACTGTATATGTACATGTATGTACATATATTATGTACTACATGTCCATGTATTACAATGTATGTACAGTATATGTACATGTATATTAGGTACATATATATGTACAGTACATGTATATGTGTATATAAAAGACTCATATAACACTGTTTAAGTTAACTAAGGGCTTTTTTATCAGAAAAGAATATATTATCAGCTCAGTGCTTATATACATAGAGTATCATCCTAGATTAAAAATGTTACAATTTCTGTTAATTTTCAAGATTATGCTGTGTTGTAATGTGTATTGTCTATATACATGTACATGCATGTATACATGTAGGAGATACAGTGATAGTAAAACAATTAATGTTTCATTCCCAAATGTACTATAGTGATTAAAATTTTCAATATCAGTCTACTAGTGTTTGTTGTTATTTTAATGACAGTCGTTTTTACTTTATAACAACTCGATCACAATTTACACTGAACACCACAATTATTATTATTATTGTTATTATTTGTAGTATATTATTTATAGTTTATTGTATTATATCCTACAGTGTACATGTAATGTGTATTGTATAATCAATAAAATATATTATAGTGCTTTACTATTAATATACTATACTATTGTATGTATGTGTGTACTATGATAGTGTAATAGTTTTCATTTCATTGGAAACACTATATCTATTTGTATATAAGGCAATGTGTATAGTAGTACCTACTGTACTTCAATAACTACATGCATACAACATGTAGGTATATTCTAAAGTTTAGAAGCATATGTCAGGTAATTCGTAATGATTTGTTGTTGAATCAGTCTTTGCCTCTGCTCCATATTTAACGCTCACTGTTTCATACGAGGCATTAACCACTTTCATTGGTTTATCTGTATCACACTGCTGTGGGCTAATCATGTCACTCATATTCTGGTCATAGGATGGGGGTAATGAGGGTGGGAGGGGTGGAGGGGGTAATGGTGGGGGTGAGGATGAGGGTGGAGGGGGTAATGGTGAGGGTGAGGGTGGTGGGAGGGGCAGAGGATGTACGGATGGGGGAGATGGCTTATTCACCTCAGCATAGACCATGGTTTCCTTTATTGCATCCATTGATGAGTTTGGTTCCTTAATTCCTTGACTGCTGTCTCCTGTATTTATGTCAGTGTGTTTGCTGTCTTGTCTGTTCATCCCTGTACCACTGGGAATAGATATTGATGCATATGATGGTATGGGCTCTGCTATTGCTGTATCACATTCTGATCCTGATGATACTGGATACTGTTGACTGGTATTAGATACAGCAGAGTTATGGTGGTGATGGGGCTGTTCTATGCTAGCATATATTGCAGTAGATATATCAGGACGAGTATCAGCTGTAAATAACCAATAATAATAATAATAATAATAATCATAATGCATGTACATTTTCATTACTTTGTAAACCTCATTAATGTACCTGCAGTAACTTCAGGCTCATTCCTGTTATTTGATTCTTGATACATGTAATTCTTTATCGATCCAGGAGTATATTGGCTCTCATCTGCAGTATTGTACATGTGATCAACTAATAGTAATAATGGTTATAATAGATTGAGATAGTTAACCTGATATAGTTCTCTTGTTCTGTCTCCTCTTCCTCACATTGAATATACCACATATTAAACATGTGTTTATAATGAGGGATGTGACTAGTGCCACTCCGAGTATTGAATATATTACTGAATGTATGATAGTATTATTACATGGTGATAATGGTTCAGTGGTTGATAATGTTATTATACTAGTAGTATCAGTGTTTCCCACACTACTACTGGCTATAGCTGTTGACCATGTAACACTACTTATGTATGAGGAAAATAATGCAGTAGGCTTCAAAAAAGTGTTATCTGGTGAATTGTCATTTCTATTATTCTCTATAATGGAAATACACATTCATGATCATCGAATATACGTGTAATAGTGTTATTAACTAACTTGAAACAGTACTAATATCATCAGCACATGATGGTTTGTAGCACACAACGGTGGATATATTGGATAATATATTACTAGTAACTGGTACTCCATACATGTCAAGACATTGTGTTGCTGAAATTTGTACTATCTCAGTGATATTCACAGTGACAGTACTAGTATTAGTAGTATTATTTCTATCTGTGTTTGTAAATAGAAGGTATTATCCATTGTCAGACACATTATACATGTACATTAATCTCTACAAAATACTATTACTTTACCTTACCTCCATAACTCAAGTCCAGTGTAGCTACCCACAGTGTCAATACTAGTATCAGAGTCTTCATTCCTTACCATAGACTACTACTGTACTGAATCATTCAAACTCCCTACCTACTAGCCTACGTATTCTAATACACTAGTGGGATGTATGCTGTTTATAACTAAGCGCGATTATTATGCAGTTGCATGGTTTATAATAACAAATACTGTATCTACCAATATACAATGTACTCTACAGTATATACATGTATGCGTGTACTGTATAGTGTATAGTGTGTTGTGTTAAGTAGCCCAGTTTGTTATAAATTAGTCAAAAAAAATTCCAAATAGATTTGGAGAATATTATACTTTAAATTACTCATGCCATGGTTCTGTTTCATGCTATTCATTTTTCAACCTAGTTGTGTTATTGTATCAATAGTACAATAAAATAATTCATCATTCTTTTACTTGGAGCTACATGTTAGCTACTTGCTTATAGATCTACAGTACATGTATTTAATATACAACAAGTAGCTCTTTGTTTTCACTGAGTATTTGTTAATAATGTACGTGTTGTGTAATTGTCAACTTGTACTACGATTTAGTTTCTAAAGTTTGTTGTACTGTTCAAAAGAATTATATACCAACACCATCGTGATCTGGTTATTATACTTCTTGATCCATTGTTTCATATACAGTAGTACTCTTCATTATTAACCCTGCACCACCGTCCTCTCGCCGTCGTTGTAAGTTGTTTAGTTCATAACTGGTGTTTATGTAACAAGTTGGTTCAAACTGCGAAGCCATTTTCTGGTTTATTTTATTAGTCATTATGTAAGCCTCATTACCGACACAGGTACCCACACCATCACCATGATTAGTCACTGCATATGCCTCATTACTGACACATGTACCCACACCATCATTGCCATGACTAGTCACTGCATAAGCCTCATTACTAACACATGTACCCATTCCATTATTGTTATCAAGTGGGTGTGCCTGAGTCTCATGCTTAATCTGTTTACCTGTACGAACATCAAGAAGTACATGTGTATGTAAAATAAGAATTACATGTATGCATAATGTACATGTACGTACGTATATAGGATTTGTTTGTTACCATTGATTGATGTTGTATGTATTATAACCTGATATATTTTTGTTTTTCTGTCTCCTCTTCATCACTATGAGTATACCACATAAGCAAATGTTTGCAATAAGTAAGATGAACAGAGCCACTCCAAGTATTGAATATATTACTGAATGTATGACAGTATTATTACATGGTAATAATGTTGGTTCAGTGGTTGATAATGTGAATACACTGGTTGTATCACTATTCTCCACACTACTACTGGCTGTAGCTGTTGACCATGTAACACTACTTATCCATGAGGAAGATGATACAGCAGCCTTTACTAAAGTGTTATCTGGTGAATTGTCATTTCTATTATTCTCTATAATGGAAATCTATGTACATTCATTGAATAATAGTATCATTAACTAACTTGTACTAGTACTAGTATCATCAGCACAGGAGGTTGCTGTAATTGTTACTGTAGTTGTACTCTCACTGACAGAGCATGATAGTTCATAGCACCCAATAGTGGATATATTTGCTAATGTATTACTAGTAGCTAATGATACTCCATTTGTGTCAAGACATTGTATTGCTGAAATTGGTACTATCTCAGTGATATTGACAGTGACAGTACTAGTAGTAGAAATTTCTGTAAAATAATAGAAAGTATTATCCATTGTCTTGCACACACTATTCATGTGCATTAGTCTCTACAATATACTATTACTTTACCTGATCCATCACTGAAGTCCAGTATAGCTACCCACAATATCAATACTAGTGCATGTTTCTCCATATTTTTCACTGTTTATACATGAGTTGTTTCACTGTTGTTATAAATGCTCGACCACCACTAGTCCACTATGTCTACATGCACTCTACAGTTTGTGTTTTTTGAGTATTTTTAGCTGTATGTTTTTTATTTTTTTCTTATAAAATATTTTATAATAAAAAGCAATAAAGTGGCACAGTTGCTAAGCTGATCACCAACAAGTGTACATTGCATGCATATTAGCAGCTGTAGTAATGTTGGACTGTACATACATACATACATGTAGTAACTTTTATGTACCACTAATGTTGTAAATTGTTGCTTGTCTTGAAAATGAAATTAAACCAGTAAAAAATAATTCTAAATTTATTGTATTTTTCCCCATTTTTTACAGGTTGATTTTGCTGAGCTTTACAATACTTTGGGACCGAAAATGGTGAGGAAATTATGTATAGTACCATTATTGGCAATAACAACATGGAATATATTGTATAATACTCATTTAATAATTGATTGATTTAAATTACACTATAATAGTTGATTCAAGTGTTCTCGTCATTTCTAATGGAGCGAAGAATTATACTTGCCGCTCAGCGATTAAGGTAAAGTAATGGCACTTATCATTATACTCATTTACTCTCTCTTTTTCTCCATGTGTACTTGTAGTAAGCTGTCCACATGCTGCCACGCCTTCCTGGCCCTGTTATATCCATTCGAATGGCAGGTATATATATTATACAAATGTAAATTAATTGATAAAATATTGTATTGATAATGGGTTTTGTTGAGTTACCAGGATACTGTTAGGATATTATTTGGATACTATTGGAATACTATTAGGATACTGTTGGGATACTGTTAGGTTGAGAGTGTTGGTTTTAGTGTTGGATATATGTTACTATCCCCAGTAATACTATGTTGTGTATTCTACTAAATGTATTAGTTAAAATAACAATTAAATGGTGTATATTTTAATAACAATATGTTTTTTTGTGTGTTTTAAGCTATCGATCATTATAATGTTCACATGCACTATTGAGAGTCACTTGATAATTGATAATCAGTTTCATTGTTGCTGTTTGACAATAATGAGAACACAAACAAACCAGGAATATAACATTCTTATACTGTAACTGAAAGCATATGGTATATTATACACACTACATGTATAGACACATATAGTAGAGACATACACACACAGTGTACACACACGTTACCCAATACCCCTCCATTATGCCTTATATTCCAGCTGCTGTGGATAATAGCATGTATACTATTTGTTTGTTTCTATTATTTTTCCCAATTATTTTGTGTGCTATAGTGGCTTTCTATACTAATCTATAAAGTCGGCAATAAGTTTTTTTTCATTGCAAGTCCATGTCAGTAGTTATTTGAGTGTCAGTAGGCACTTATACAAACAAAACTAGCCTGCTAAATCATTAAGGTTTGTTTAGAGTTATTAATGATGATATAGTCTTGTCATATATACTGCATAATGATGGCAAACATGTGGTACTAGCTATAGTTGTCGTGAATAGTACTGAATTGCCTTCTACATATACATTAGCATCTGCTACAACATATGTTTCTTCCACGATTGACAGATCAAGTGTAGCTGTAGAGTGATCGAGCTGTTTCTATTGTAAATAAACTATTATGCTTAAATTATTATAAAATAAGTATACTAAACTATATCTGATTTAGTTTACACACAAAATGTCACAATGAATTTAATTTTTCCATATGCTGTGTGTAATCAATGGGTATAATAACAGTATATTTTAGTAGATTTTCCCAAATGCATGATTGTTCAATGTGTGTGTATGTATGGATAGGTTTATCATACATCACTATTCATTCATGTTATAGAGTATATAATTATACTAAATTCAGATATTCTCAAATAAGCTCATAGCACAAATCACTGATGCTCCAGCTTTACACAATCATACATGGATATGGGGATGGGCGGGGCTTGTTTATTAACCACTGCATATGTAGGTATTGTCTGTGTGTCATCACTGATCCTATCAGGTAAAGGGGGCGGGGCTTTTTTATTGACCGTTGCATATGTGGGAGGGGTGGGGTAATCATGAAGGGTGGATTGGGGTTGTATAGGTTTATTAACGGTAGCATATAAGGTATTATCAGCTGTAGAGAGAGTAAGATATGGGAATATTTTACTAATATAATGTATATTCTAACACATATGCATGTTGTACCTTGTGCTGATTCTTCCTTGGCACTGTCAACCACTTCCTCCTCTAGACCACTTGTTTCTATTATTTGTCGTTCAAATGTTTCATTCTTACTTGATAATGGTATTGAATATACTACATCATTGATAATAATACCATTAGCAATGATTGTTTGATACAAATGCAATACCTTGATACAAATGTCAATACCTTGTATTGTATTATTATTGTCAGTTGATGGATTATTCCGTTGTTGTACCATTGTATATTCAGTTGATGTCATCTCATAGTTATTCTCTGTATTAGTATCTGTTCATTATTAGCTTGATTAGTGTCATCATTGCAATATATTACTGACTTACTGTGTAATAGTGTTTGATATTGTTTCTTCACTGTCACTAACCGGCACAGTAGGATTAGGTTAAGTACAGTACAACTGACCAATAGAATTCCACTCATTGACCAGCCCACTATGGCGGTAACTGTAATATCATTGCAACTGGGGTTACTAGGAAGTATAAATGCATTACTACTGGTTATACATGTATCACTACCACTAGCGATGGTTGTTCCTATACTGGTTACATCACTATCACTGATATATGTAGTACTAGTGATGGTGGTTGTTATACTGCTTGTCAGTGATGGTGTTAATAGCATAGAGTCAGATAGTGATGACTCCATTATGATGGGGGTTGAACACATCTTATCTATGCAGAATTTAGGAGCTTCTGGTAGACAAGATATGATGTTCTCTTCTAAGTTGAATGTATCTTTCAGGCATGTTAGGTTGCCAAATTCAATACACAGGACATTTTCTGTCATATTTTCAGCAATACTTGGTTTACATTTTGTTTCATCATTTCCACTCTATAACCAAGTAAAAGAGTTATTTAAATAAGTTGTTCAGTACTTTACTAGTAACTAACCTGTCCACTGCCTTCACAAATACATGTAATAGCACTTGCTAAAAAAAAGTAAATAATCACTTTCATACTTAAATCGGCCTTTCTTTTCCGTTATAGCTCTCTCAGTAAATTGAATGTATCTTTCAGGCATATTATGATTATGAATTTGCGATACTTGTTATATAGATAATTGTTTGGTTGATCAATTGTGTGTACACACATGTACATGTATATACATGTATATGTGTGCATGTCTTTATTATACATGTATGGATATGTTTTTTCACTATTCATTCATGTACTGTTATTGTATACTGCGTACAACTGAAATATACACTACAGTGTAGCACAACATATAAGCTGAAAACAGCCATGCTCCTTGTGAATATATTGTGTTTGTGTACATGTAATTATATATTATAATATTATTGTAGTTTCATATTTATTTAGTTTCATGCTTATGCATGTCTGTACTGTCATAGCAGTAGCAGTTGTGTTTTTATGTAATTATAATACATTGTGTGGTAGTTACTGTACAGTACATGTATATTCAAATAAATACAAAGCATTAAAAAGGAGTTTGTAATTATTTATTAAGAAATTTAGCTATTTTTACACGTACATGTAATTATAAGGAGGTTAGTCAATCATATAGTGGGTGGGGAATGAATGGAGCTCAGCTATCAACCACTGCTATAGGAGTTCTCTGTTGTTGGTAAAGGGGGCGTGGTTTGCTTATTGATGGTTTCATATGTGGGAGGGGTGGGGTCATCTTGAAGGGATAGTATTGACTCATCAATAATATCATATAAAATATTGTCACCTGTAGAGAATGGATATTGTAACAAACTGGACTTTAGTAATAATTGAGTACATTACATGTAACCTTGTGCTATTCCCCCTTCAGTACTACTAGCCACTCCCTCCCCATTGTCTCTGTTTGTGTTCAATATAGAGTATGCTACATTAGTAGTGAGCTGGCTATCAGTAATGGCCGTATCTATATAATGATCAATATTGATGAAGGAGAATCAGCATGCTGCATTCCATTAATTATACCTTGTAATAGTGTATTATTATTGTCAGTTGATGGATTATCCTGTTGTTGTGCCATCGTAAATTCTATTAATGTCATCTCATAGTTATTTCATATCATGCATTATTACATGTATAATGGTATAATTAATGCCATTCACGATATATTATATATATGTACTTGCTGTACTTACTTTGTGTTTGTTGTTGATATTGTTTCTTCACTGTTACTAACCGGCACAGTAGGATTAGGTTAAGTACAGTACAACTGACCAATAGGATTCCACTCACTGACCAGCCCACTATAGCAATAACTGTAATATCATTGCTACTGGTATTACTAGGGAGTGTACTTATTGCACTACTACTGGTTACATCACTACCACTGATATATGTGTTACTAGTACCACTGATATATGTAGTACTAGTGATAGTGGTTGTTATACTGCTTACATCACTACTACTGATACATATAGTACTAGCACTACCACTGATATATGTGGTACTAGTGATGGTGGTTGTTATACTGTTTGTCAGTGATGGAGTCAGTAGCATAGAGTCAGATAGTGATGACTCCATTATGATGGGGGTTGAACACATCTTATCTATGCAGAATTTAGGTGCTTCTGGTATACATGATATGATGTTCTCTGTTAAATTAAATATATCATTCAAACATGTTAGGCTGTAAAACTCAATGCATAAAACATTTTCAGTTATATTTTCAGCAATAGTTGGTGTACATTGTAGTTCACTCTATATGAAACCAAGTGAAAGAGTTAGTATAATAAGTTGTTAAGTACTTTACTAGTAACTAACCTGTCCACTGCCTTCACAGATAATAGCACTTGCTAAGAATAAATAAGTAATCACTTTCATACTCATCTTTACCTTTCTTTTGCAGCAATTCTCTATAATTTTTGTGTCTGTCCTTTTATATTATATCATATCAGCTGACTTTGTAGTTGTCATTGTATGTCGTAGCTTTGTTAACATCAGTATATATACATGGTAATCAATGTGATGTGCTCACGTGCACTGTATAAATACTTATAACTACATGGTTGACTGATACTTGTGTGTCTGTATATACACTAGATATGTTTTATTGTATGTATAAAACCTGTTGCTATTCATTCCGTGCTATTGTTCACAACTTAATTATTATTGAACTCTACAACTATAGTATAATGTTTATGCACCTCAATCAAACAAGGTATGCTTTTGACAGTTGCAGTGAATAGAGTTACATTATTTCAAAAGCAGAGGATAATCCATCGCATACACATCTAACATACAAGTGAACATAAAAAATAATACTGCTAAGGTATACAACCAGACTAAATATAAGTATAACACTATTACCATACATTATTCCACATACACACGTACAACTGAAATTCATGTGCTAAATATAGAAGTCCTGTTTGTTTTCACTGATGCTCGAGGTTTATGCAATCATAAATGGGCGTGGGAATGGGTGGGGTTTGTTTATTAACCACTGCATATATAGGTACTGTCTGTGTGTTGTCACTAATTCTATCAGGTAAAGGGGGCGGGGCTTGTTTATTGATCGTTGCATATGTGGGAGGGGTGGGGTCATCCTGGAGGGTGGATTGGGACACTGTTGGTTTAGTAACGATAGCATATAAAGTATTGTCAGCTGTAGAGAGAAGATATGGGAATATTTTACCTATATACATGTAATATATATTCTAACACATATGCATGTTGTACCTTGTGCTGATTCTTCCTTGGCACTGTCAGCCACTTCCTCCTCTAGACCACTTGTTTCTATTATTTGATGTTCAAATGTTTCATTCTTACTTGATAATGGTATTGAATATGCTACATTATTGATAATATTATCATTAGTAATGATCGTTTGCTACATTATGTTAATACCTTGTAGTGTACTGTTTGATGGATTATTCTGTCGTTGTATTGTCGTATATTCTATTGATGTCATCTCATAATTATTCTCTGTATTAGTATCTGTTCATTATTAGCTTGATTAGTGTCACCATTACTATATTACTGACTTACTATGTGATTGTTGTGGATATTGTTTCTTCACTGTTACTAACCGGCACAGTAGGATTAGGTTAAGTACTGTACAACTGATCAATAGAATTCCACTCACTGACCAGCCCACTATAGCAGTAACTGTAATATCATTGCTACTGGTATTACTAGGGAGTGTACTTATTGCAGTACTACTGGTTACATCACTACCACTGATATATGTGTTACTAGTACCACTGATATATGTAGTACTAGTGATGGTGGTTGTTATACTGCTTACATCACTTCCGCTGATACATGTACATGTATTACTAGTACCACTGATATACATGTATGTAGTACTAGCACTACCATTGATATATGTGGTACTAGTGATGGTGGTTGTTATACTGATTACATCACTACCACTGATATATATGGTACTAGCACTACCACTGATAGATGTAGTACTAGCACTACCACTGCTATATGTGGTACTAGTGATGGTGGTTGTTATGCTGGTTACATCACTACCACTGGTATTGCTAGGAAGTGTACATGCAGTACTACTGGTTACAACATCACTACCACTGATATATATGGTACTAGTGATGGTGGTTGTTATACTGCTTGTCAGTGATGGAGTCAGTAGCATAGAGTCAGGTATTAATGACTCCATTATGATGGAGGTTGAACACATCTTATCTATGCAGAATTTAGGAGCTTCTGGTAGACATGATGTCATGTTCTCTTCTAAGTTGAATGTATCTTTCAGACATGTTAGGTTTTCAAATTCAATGCACAGGACATTTTCAGTTATATTTTCAGCAATGGTTGGTAAACATTCTGGTTTATTATCACTCTATATAAACCAGTAAAAGAGTTAGTATAATAAGTTGTTTAGTACTTTACTAGTAACTAACCTGTCCACTGCCTTTACCAATAATAGCACTTGCTAAGAAAAAGTAGGTGATAACTTTTATGCTCATCTTTACCTTTCTTTTCACTCTAATACGTTGTAGCTTTCTCAGCAGTATAATCTATAACAGGATTATGAATTTACAATGGTTGCTATATAGATAACCGTTTGGTTAATCAATTGTGTGTACACACATATATACATGTACATGTACATGTATGCATGTGTGCATGTGTTTGTTATATGATAAGAGTTTATCACTATTCATTCATGTTCTGTTATTGTATATTGTGTACAATTGAAATATAAACTACGGTATATAAAGTACATGAGCTGAAATAATAGCCATGCTCCTCATATATTGTGTTTGTATTATTTTTAGTTTCATGATCATTTAGTTTCATGCTTATACACACCTACTGTCATATATAGCAGTAGCAGTTGTTGTGTATTACGTAATTATATAATATTTTGTGGAGTATGTAGTTATACTGTGCAATACAGTATATGTATAATTATTTACTTAAAAACAAAGAGCAAAAAAAATTCTAATTATTTATAAAGAAGTTCAGCTATTTTTTTTACATAATATAAATAAGCTTCATTTAATAATGCATGAGGTTAGTCAATCATATGGGTGGAGGAATGAGTGGAGCTCACAACTATCAACCACTGATGCTATAGGCGTTGTCTGTTTGTTGTTGGGTAAAGGGGGCAGGGCTTGTTTATATGTGGGAGGGGTGGAGTTATCTTGAAGGGATAGTATTGACTCATCAACAATTTCATACAAAGTATTGTCACCTGTAGAGAATGGTACATGTAACCTTGTGCTATTCCCCCTTCAGTACTACACACCACTCCCTCCTCATTGTCTCTGTTTGTGTTCAATATAGCAGAGTATGCTACATTAGTAGTGAGCTGGCTATCAGTAATGGCCGTATCTATATAATGATCAATATTAATGAATGAGACTCAGCATGATGCATTAATTATACCTTGTAATAGTGTATTATTATTGTCAGTTGAAGAATTATCCTGTTGTTGTGCCATCGTAAATTCTATTAATGTTATTTTATAGTTATTTCATATCATGCATTATATTACATGTAGAATAGTGTAATTAATGTCACTCTCTATATATTATACACTTGTACATGTATGTACTTACTTTTTAATAGTGTTTGATATTGTTTCTTTATTGTCACTAACCGGCATAGCAGGATTAGGTTAAGTACAGTACAACTGACCAATAGGATTCCACTCACTGACCAGTTTACTATGATATCAACTGTACATGCATTACTACTGGTTACATCACTACCACTGATACATGTGGTACTAAAGTCTGTTCACGTTAACTATGACCTTAGTCACCTTACGAAAACGAGGGTAACTTTACAACAGACTGTACT
>JAYJLX010126739.1:4641-19246 GCA_036873525.1 Chalinula nematifera
AGCTCTGAGGCCTGCAAAGTTGATTCCACCAGCTTGGCTTTCTTCTCTTCAAATGTAGGCTTTAGAGACATCGTCTCTGAGCTTATTTCCCTGTTTTTCTCCTCCATCTTGTCCCTTTCGTTGTTTACTTTCGTTAACTATTAAAGAAAGCCAACAATAAAACAAGCAATGGATAGCTTTAAAACTTACTTCGTCCAGTTTCAGAGTGCTGAAGAATTCGTTAAATGAAGCATCATTTTCATTTAACTTAGTGAGTTGTTCTAGAGAAAGATTCTTCAACAGATTAGGGGGGAGAGTTACGTTAATCGACATTCCTTCTCTCTGACTCTAGCTAAATAGCTCTCTTCGAGCTTCACCTTCTTTTTGGTCTCGTGATGCTCCACCCACTAAATTCTAAAATTATTATTAGTTTTCGTTTAATTAGAACAGAACTAGTCACGTGGTAACCATGGTAACTACACTAGATATCAATTAATTAAAAACAACATGGCCGATTCTGCAAAACCAGAGGAAAAGCCTAATGAAGAAACGTCTGATGGCAATGAAGAGAAGCAAGAGCAGTCACAGGAAATAGAAGAAAGCAAAGAAATGGACGCTGAAGAGAAACAGGAAGAAATAAAAAATGAGCTCCCAGAACCCGAGCCAGAACCTCAACCAGAATTGTCCATGCCGGCACCGAATCAGGCCATTGAAGGAGGAGCCTCTGAAGGAGATGATAAGAAAGAAGTAATGGATGATATACAATTACAGGGTACGGAAAAAAGGGAAGAAATGGACACTGAAGTAAAACAGGAAGAAATGAACGACAAAGACAAGCTAAACAAAGACACTATGACACCTACTGATGCAGCCCAGGATACGCCTAGTGACCCTCCCAGCACGGACCAAACTGATCCACCTCAACTCGTAGATGGGGCAGACAAAGTTTCTGTTATTGAAACAGCCAAACCAGGAGATGTGTTTACAGACGATTCACCTTCAATCCCACAACCATTGGTAATTTAGATACACCTGATTTCATTAATGTTGTTATCATTATTTTTAATTAATAATAAACAGACTCTCTCATGGTCCTTTGGATACAACTCAACGTTACCTGTACATAACACATCATATTCTGATAAAAAAGTATGTCCTTTTTGCATTAATCTATTATACATACATGTACACTTACACACTTACACAGTCTGCTAGTTATTACGCAATATAGTTAATTGTACATTAATGAATATTAATGAGATCTATCAATGAATATTAATGAGATCCATTAATGAATATTAACGAGTCACTAAGGTGTAATTATGTTGTTACTATTCTAATACATTTACAGATGCTATTTTATGCATGTAACCAGTCTGGGATACTCTACGATTGTAATAATCATAAACAGCATTTACTACAGGGACACGTAAGTATACGTAACTTATAAACCACTTATATCCAAAGATATTCCATATATGGCATTGCCCCTCCCCCCTTCATTTCATTTACAGGGTAACCCGATCACTTGTACTGCTGTGAGTAGTGATAAACGATGGTTGGTTACGGCTGATATAGGATATTCCCCATTACTAATAGTATGGGACTCTTATACTGCGTAAGTTGGAACATATACTTTACATATCATAAGGCTGTTTTCCTTTATGCCGTATGCTTTTGTTATTCTTTAGTGTTCCAGTTCGTACGTATTTTGATGGTTTGAATCAGGGTACCATAGCTATTGCCATATCACATGATTCTAAACTCATTGCGACCATTGGTATCACCATGCCTCAGGTACTCTCCATCTGGGACTGGACTGACGAGTCAGACAAACCTGTTCATACCATCAGCATACCTCTGGAACACGGTCTGCAGGTTAGCCAGGGAACTTGTGTTTGTTAACTAAAATGACTGATTAATTTATTGTGGCCTTTTTAAACTGATAATCAGTTCTTTAAAGCTGTTATCAGTAATAAGACAGTCTATCTTGAGTTCCTTTAAATATGTAACCTTTAAAGGAACCATTATTAACTGTTTGTGTCCTCATGTATTCTTTAGTCTGTTACTATATGTTTTAGCGTATATGCATTGCCAGAATTAGTTCTATAGTTTATGAATATGTACATGTACTTCTGTTATAAACACCATGTATATGTACATCACATGTTTGTACATGTTCGTTTCCTTTAGACGTATGTTACGTTCTATCAAGGTGATTCCAGTATCCTTGTATCTAACAGCGAAGAATCTGTAGTTTTCTATAAATGGGTTAGTAACCTACTTTAAACATTAATAATAAATTAATGTATCCACACTATAGGATCATACAGGTATTAAACTCCACTGTACCCCATTGACAGACAAAGTATATTGTGAAATCATGCTTGTATTGGTAATGAGTGTTCCTTATGTTATTTAGGACTTCAATAGGTCACCCGGATATCTCTCACAGACCGTATTTGTGCCCGATAACGATAACTTTGCTGTTACTGCCACATCAACAGGGTGTGGTATTGTATGGGGGACCACTGGAATACATCTCGGTATGATTCACTACTCAACATACCATCCCAATCAGATCATGTTTTTAACAATTGCAGAGAAAGTTGATCCTGCTACGTTACAGGTCCACCACAAGTCCCCGATAAAGCTAATGGTCCTACACGATTCCCCTATAACCACTGTAACAACCCATCAGCAGTCAGTAGTAGACTCAGTACTATATTATACGTGTATATATTACATTGTGGTGTTTAGGTATATTGTAACTGGGGATACTGAGGGACATGTTAAGTTCTATGATATCAACTTGACACTTATAAACTGGTTAGTTTCCATCCGTACTTACTGTAAGATGTACCAAATTTTTATGGTCTTAAAATGTTTTGTTTCATGTGATTGGTAATTGTTTCATGAATGTCTGTGATCTCACGTGGTAGTGTACTGTATTGAGTAGCGCTGTATTGTTGATAAACAAGGACACTCATGAAAATAAGTGTCTATCGTTAGCAATTCATGAAAGTTTCTTTCACGAATATTTGTTTGTTTGGGGCAAAATTGAAAATCATGGAATATGCATGTACATGTATGACAATTTGTGTTTTCATTGTAGGTATGATCGGTTCAAGTTGGGTCCAATTGTTTCGATATCTTTTGCATTTGACACCAACTTAACAAAACAAGTGAAGTAAGTAATATAAAATCTTCAGTTTACATAGACATTACCAATATTTTATACATGTATACTTTAGTGCTGGTAACAAGTATCCTGATCAGTCTACACTAGAGGCTAAGCCATTCGTTATACCTAATTTCGTTGTTAGCTCAGCTACAGCTAATGTCAGCCATATTACTGCTAACGGAACGATACAAGATGTAAGAATAATAAAACTTGCTTGCCTTTGTCACATCTATCTTTCCTCTTTTACCTTTTTACTCTCTCTGTCTGTTGAAGGTGATAATGCGTGAAAGTGAATCAGGTGTTCCGTGCATAGCAACTCATCCCAGTGATACTCGAATGGCCATCACTAGTTTCAATGGAACAGTTAAACTGTGGGATTATCATCGAAAGTGAGGCTTATACAGTTAATGTATATCCAAACAAACTTGTGGTAGAGTAGTGTTTGCGATATACTTTCTTAGTTGTCAATATTGTTATTTTTGACTAAATAATACTAATAGCTGTATATACTGGTCTATGCCACATTACCAGGTAATGGCTTTTCATGTTAATGTAGTTTGTATGTCATCAGTCATAAGGTAGTACTGATTGTTCTTCAATTTTCACGCAATTTTTTTAAATTTAAAAGGTCACTTGTTAAAAAATAGCCAGCATTAGTGAATCCTTGTCATTTGAAATTGGATGGGTGCATGCTGATGATGACTGTGTGTATATACCTTTTAATAGGGTTGTTATTGTAACTCGGTCATTTTCTGGTAAATCAAGTTTAACTGCGATTCAGTTTGATCATAAAGGAGAATTCATTGGTATCCACATAACCTAGCCTAATAAAACCAACTTCCTAACTCTTTCTTTTGTTCGTTAGGTGTTGGTTTTTCTAATGGTGATGTCAGAGTTCTGTGTTCTGTATCCCTGGAGGACAGGTCTCCTGTGTTTAACTATTCCCAGGAACCAATCACTCACATAGCCTTCTCTATAACTGCAAGGCCAAGTCTATACATGGCAACAGCTGTAAGAATAATAAGACACCTCACAATCAAAGCATGCTATAATACAATGGTTTGTTATCCCCCCCCCCCCCTGCTGTATTGGATATAACCAGGGCCTGGACCTGACAACCAGTGTGTATGTATTAGCAGATGAGAGGATCAATCAAACTAAGCAGAAATTGACTTGGACGTTTCTTGCAAGACATAAAGCTCACTACAAGAAGATAGGAGGTATACGTGATATATATAACAAGTTAATGGATAGAGTTTATAGCTGTTTGGTAATTTTGTTTAGCACTTACATTTGGTGTGTCGCCGGATACAGGACTACCTAGGCTACTATCACTGAGCGATGACAGACATATTGTAAGCATTTAAGCAATGTGCCATTAGATTCATGTACATGTAAATGCATGTACAAATACATGTATATATGCAATGTAGTGATCTGTGTTATTGTTTTCTTCAGGTTGAGTATGATTTGATGGGCTCATCTGTCGATGATCTCAAGTTATTGAGTGTTGATAGAATCGAACAGAGTGCTGTACCAACGGCCATTGCTTGGTACCCTCCTATTGGTAAAGAATCATTCCTTCTAACAGCCAACAATCAGGTTTATTTAGTCGAATTTTATTTTTAATAATAATTATTGTTTTTTCTTTGACTAGTTTAAACTGAAACTTTATAATTCAACCACTAAAATGTGTCGAAAGACATTACTAGGCCCAACATATGGATCACCATTAAACAAGTAACTATCACATATGTCCCTCTTCCCCATTAACTACCTTCCATTGTTTCTCCTCACTTATGTTACAGAATAGCCATTATCCCACTAAAGCCTGGACTAGATAGTCCTACTGGAGATGATAACAGATACCTGGCATATATCACTAAAGACAAGGTCCATTATACTATAATACAATATACCATTCATTCTGTGCTTTATAGATCACAGTGGCCTGGTCTTCTTAATAAGATATTGTGGATTGTTAACATACTCCTCTTGTCTTTCTCTTTCTCTCTCTCCAACTTCCCCCCCCCTTTTTTCTCTTGCACTATAGGTCGGTCTACTCATCCTACCCCATAATGGTAATCCTCACAATACGATGTGTTTGGTTGCCCATGCTCAAAATGTAACTGCTTCCTTATGTTATAATCGATATTCGTATATATCAACCACTACTATCTGTAGGTCAGTGACCTGGCCACATCATACGATGGTCAGTATGTATTCACTGCTGGAGGTGAGGACTGTACCGTCAATATGTGGGCTGTTGATACTAAGTCAGTAATTGAAATGTTTTTTGAATATTATTTATTGTTCGTTGTTGTTTTAGTGCTCTTAAAGTGGCATCAACACTAGGGGGTCCTGAGCTGGAGCCATTTTATTCTCTAATTGATGGTGGGCGGGAGGGATCATTCTTTGCCGAACTTGAAGAGTTCTTTTACTATGCACAAATCAAAAGGTACAAAAAAAAACTGTTTTTCACCAGGTTCTGTCTAACTGTCTGTTTTTTGAGTATGTTCCTTTTTTATTCTATAGTCAAGGTTCTGATAGTGGTGATACTCGTCAAGTATCCCTACATGTCCCACTGGAACAGGTTCCGTTCATAATGAGGGCTATTGGATTCTTCCCTTCTGAACAAGAGGTACATTAGGTTATTTAAGTGTGGCTGCCTGTGAATGTCGTATGTGTTTGTTTTTCTGTGATTTATTTTCTATTAGTTTAAGGTATTTATGATTGTTTTTGGTTTTACGATTGTTTTTTACAATTGTGGTAGATTGAGAATATGCTGAATGAAGTCAAGTTTAGTCGCTACGCTGAAAATGGCCAATATGTGTCTCAAATTGATCTCGAGGATTTCATAAAACGTACGTAACTACATTCATGTATCACTATAATTATAATAATTTTATTCTCCATTAATAGTGTATATAAACCATAGACCAGTTCAAGGGCTGACCCCTGGGTTGTTTGCAAATGCATTCAAGTCCCTTGGTCTTATGGACTTCGAGACCAAACAATGGAAGATTGATCGCTCACATTTGCTGGCAATGCTACAAGAAAGAGGTCAATAAAAATATTGTTTTAACATTACTAACTATAGTACCCGCCCCTTCCCAAGGGAATACAGTATATACTATGATACAGTAATAGTGTCATTTTACCACTATAGTATCTATTTAATATTCATTATAATTATTATTATCGTAATTAGGGGAACATCTGACTGAAACAGAGTTGGTCGAGCACTTGATGACGTTATTGGGGTATTGTGATAATCCAGAGAGGGAGGGTATGTTCGTCGCTGGTAGTGATCCAGACGATGTGCTCCTGAGTGAGATACCAGCTCTTGTGAGTGCTCAGGAATTCGCTGAGAACATCGTTGGACTTACTGCGTAACCTTGGAAACATTAACCAACGAGAAGACGATAAATAATAATAATAGCATTATTCTATATTTTTATTGCAAATTAATTAGTTACTATAGCTTATCCTATAATGCTTATTATTCAGGCAACTTAAACTGCACCTAACAACTTGTTTTACAGTATATTTTTTACTACCATCATCAGTTAAATTTTTCAGTAGTAATTATATTAATTGATGTCAGCTGATTGTATGTAAGCGGCGCATGCGTGCAACAGTTCCCGGGTTTTCAGGAGATGGCGCTAACCTGATCCCAATACTATATAGCGTAGTAGAGTAGATTAGGATCCAGTTGGAGCTGATATACTGTGTATACACCGGCTTTACATGTAACTACATAACCCTCCGCCTGAGAAGAGTCCCCCAATCGTCCAAGCATGATGTGCACGGCTGCTGTCTGTCCCATTCCGTCTAGTCCTTCACCATCTTCTCTTGTCGGGTTTCGCCATGAAGAAGACGAGGCTGACTCTAAGACAGGCTACTGCAGTACTCCTGATCGTACATGGAGGAGCAGGGACTCTCCTACACCCAAGGAAGACTTGACTGCAGCCTTTTGGCTAAGCCTTTCCCCGATGGCTGACAAAATAGATATCTATAGACACGCTAAATTCAATCTCTTTCACCATTCCCCTAAAAAGACCCCCATTCGAATCGATATCGTATCAAAGTTGCCTTTAGAACTCTCTCTAGCCATCCTACAACTCCTCAGTGAGCAAGATCTCTGCAGGTGAATATTGACTTATAATGGAGGATCTATTTTGTATGTTTAGTGGCACTTAGCATGATTACAATTAGGAAAACCAAAATGGCTGACATCAATTGTACATTTTCTTCCTCTAATGAAACTTTAATTTTTCAAAAACCCGAATCTTAAGTCCCGAAGTGCGTTGCTTTATCGCACGTCAGGAACCCCTATGTAAGACAGCTGCCTCTTCCCCCCATTCTTGAAATTAACGTACTTGTACCTTTGTCATGTTAACGAGCCAATCCATCCCCAAAGCCTTTCATCTTGCCCACATCATAAGCATCTGTAACTCTTGTCGCATTTTTTTTACAGGTTTCCTTGCCCGAATTATGTTTATTTTTTTGTTTATTTGTCTTATTAGCGTCTGTCAAGTGTGTAAGAACTGGTACTACCTGGCCCATGATCAACCCCTTCTGACGAAACGTAGGACCTATATCAAAACAAAGCGTCAACACTACAGACAGTTCAAGGAGAACTACTCCGGTACTCAATACACTCCACCCAACTCGACTATCACTCGTAACTCCAGTTCCCTATCTCCGCTGTGTCCTCTAAACACATCCGATACCTCGAGACAGGATTACCGTGACCTCCAGTCACCTTCAGACACGCCCCCCTTATCTCCTCGTGCTAGCATGTCCAGTGTGGTTGATAGTGTACAGAAGTTGAGTATACAGGGTGACACAAGGCGATGCCTTGTGTTTCCTGGTATTGAATCTTCAACCAGACGAGCTGGCTCTAAGGATGGTAATGCCACTACTGTTATGTCTCCTAGGCAACGACGACAATCGCCATTTTATAGAGTTGGAAAGAACAAAGAGCGCTTAAGAAGACTGTAGCATTCGAAGCCCCTCAAACCATAAACACACCGCAAAAACTCCTGCCTTTTTTTTAGCCTTCTATTCAAACTTTATTACCAAGCAAGATTATTTTTTTTGGTTCAAAAGCTGACGTCTTCACGTCTTCACACGATATTTCATCATGTTTTGTTTTATCACTATAACTGGAGTAACTTTATTATTTTTAATTATTTCCTGTATGTAAACCTAACGCTATTATAATAATTATAATTATAAATAATTTAATTTGAAGAAAATAATGTACAATAATCATGATTGCTTGCATTTTGTTTTAATAATCGTTTCATGAAAGCATAAATAACAGAAAAGAACTTTAGTAGTGGAAAATAAACCTGCAATTTTTAGTTATACTTAAAAATATACATGTGTGATTACAGCATTGTGGTTGACTCACTTGACTGGCATCATTGTTCACATGTATCATCGGTCACTTCCTCTAGTCCTCTGTTGCCTGTCATATCAACTATTTCATCAGCAGATAATTCACTGGTACCCTGATGGGAGGAGATTTCGCCAACTTCAACACAATAGTAAAGTTCCTTTGATCTCAGCCAGCTATGCGAGTTGTCAAACACGAGAGTATCTAATAATATGCATTAATAAACAGCGCTAGTTAATTATAATTGCAGCTACTCAACTCATGAGGTAGTCAATTTGTCACTCATTAGTAAAGTAATTGTGGTTAATAATTCAATACCTGCCACTCCCCCAGCCCCTCCCATGTACCCTCCTTTGGTCATACAGCAATATAACTAACACACGACTATTTACTTACAAGTTCCAGGTTCATTGCACGTATGAGTCCCTGCTCCGGGTTGAACATGCGAGTTGTATCTGCTATATTTAACCTATAGCAGAAATGCATATACACTTGCTAACCAATCTTAATATTTAATACTACTTCTTCCTCACCAGTCTAACTAACGATCCACAGGATTTATATACCAGACTGAATCCAATGTCATAGTTTTCAGTTATAAACTCCCACCTCAAAATAACTCCAATACATACATGAATTATAATATTCATTAATATGTACATACTTTATAACACAGCCGTGGGTTTGAATGTCTATATCGTGTTCGTGAGTGGAGCCTCTTCGTACAGTGACTTTGTTCATGTTTTCCTTTCCAGTGGTTGTTTGGTTAGTTAAATAGTATTCCTTCGGTACCGTACCACCCCAATTCAACTATAACCAGCAAATATTAACCCTCATTAGTGACTTAATTAAACAGGGTCATACTCATACGTACCACTCCTGTGCATTCAGGGTCTGGTTCCATCCTTTCTCCTCCGAATGCAGCTGGTAGTTGGTCGGGAGCTATGTGCTGTAATAGGACGTCTTCATAATCGTCTAGTGGGCAGAGCAGGGCAGTGGGTGGGGCTAAGCATGCTTCATAAATACCAACTTACCTCCTAAAACGTGCAGCTTTTTCCTAGTATTTTCATGCATTAAGTGTTTCACAAGGTTAAAAGCCATCGGAAAAACTTTAGGTGCTAAAAAAATGAAAAAAACCACACCCACTTTATTATAAACACGACAGCTACTCAATAATAATATTGATCCAGCCACACCCACTACACATACTCCTGATCCAGACACACCCACTGTACGTATCCCTGATCAAGCCACACCCACTATACATACCTCTGATTATGAAAATAGCTTTGGTTCTTTCAGGATAATTTTCAGCAAACAGCGTGAAAGCCTAACAAAATTTATAGTAATTATAACTCTGTACAATTATATAGAATAAGATGCACAGTATTGTAAATGTATAAAGTTCTGCTACACGTACAAGTTCCCAGATTACTTCATTATACAACCTTTCTGATTAGCTGTAGTCCTTGCCAGTGGTACTGCCTCTGATAGCTGAGATTCTCCATGCTGCACACTGTCACTATAGTCTCAATACGGCGCCCATACTTATACCAATAAACGTTATAAATAAATGAATAAATATTCGTAGTTACATTTTCTCCTTATTACCTTATTTGATTGTTCCTCTAATACTCGGTTACCAAGTTCTGCTTGGTATATCTTATATCGGAAACCATCGTCACTATCGCATGACTTATATATCCCTATAAATTAGTATAACAAATTAAATATTATAATACATACATGTACACATATAACAACATAATTATGTAGAATTATTTGAAATTAGACCATTTTGTCAATATGCTATATATAGGATTATTGGCAAATTCTTCAAGTTACATGATACACACATGACTCTCTTGCATGTAATGACCTAGAGAAATCTATGTACACTTCCCAGAACATCTACCCATTTTACGTAATTTTGAAAATGTTGTGATATGAACACGCCCACCTCCCTCTCCAGCAGGTTGCATTTTCTGTATGTTTCGTTACCTTTTACATCAAGATTTCCAAGGAAGTCATAAAACACTGGATGGCCCTCACGATCCTCACCAAAATATCTCCCAGGCATGTATTTTTCAAATATCTACAAGTAACAAATAAATAAGAATCAGAACATCAGCAGCTATTTAGAAATAACGTGAATAAATGAATATCTGGAAGCCTATCACTAATTTAGCATGACGAAATATTCACACCTCAACTGTAATCAAAACCCATCACTTACTTCAGGTGACTGCCAATCAAATATATTGTCTGCGTCCCACTTTCTTCTCCATTCTAAATGCTACAAAATATTACAATAAATCGTACTGTGATGGATGATCACTACATAGTGTCTCCCCCCCCCCCCCTCACGGGTTTCTGGTCGACACATTCGGATCACCAGACCCCCGTCTTTAGAGTGGGAGGGGCTGGCTAAACGAGACTAAATATATCAGTAGATACAACTTACATTACGAAACATCAATAACGACGCAGCCAGGTTGAAATCCCGTGCTAAATAAACAAATAAAAATAGGCCTGACCAACTCATCATAATCAATATTTTGAAGTAACATTCCTGAGCTGATTTAATATTATATACCTCTTAACCATTTCAAATAGTACTCGTCTGTGACCAATGGCTTATCTGAAAGATCTTCAACTTCTTTACGAAACTATAAATAAAAATAGAATCCCTCTAGCCTTGTGTATGGACCGGGTGTGGTACTAGTATTGGTAGCTATATATATATTCGACTACTAACGTTTGCCAATGCTTCTGCTTGAGAAGGACTGAGGTCACAAAGAAATCCACTCATGATCTGCTTAGTTTACTACCCTTAATTACAACGTCTTTATAGATTTAGAATAGACCAGTAATAGACTATAGCCCTAGCCCGGCAATGTAACAAGCTTATATATCACACTCTCTATTTTTCATTATGTCGAAAGAATAGGCGTGGCTAGAACATGCTGTTTATGGGCGGGGCTGGTGAATGTTGCAAAATTTTATTTTCCACTTCAAGTGATAAAAAATAATGCAAAAAAATAAATAAGCTGAACTAAAACACGCTATTACAATAACAGATACTACTCAAGTTGAAGAGTCTGGCAGACCAGATGCTGAGCTAGTGTTACTGACTGCCAATAGTGTCTGAAGGTCATCAGCAACACTCTCCAAACCCTCGTTGCTTCCAGGCTCCTGGTAATCAACAAAATAATACAGTTCTTTAGATCTCATCCAGCTATGGGAGTTATCAAATATTAGAACATCTAAAGAAAAGCAAAAAAGAAGACAAAAAGCTACTAAATCCATAGTCAAAATATATCCTACTATAAAGTTCTCACATATTCCTGGTTGTTCACAGCAATACATGCCTTCCTCTGGTATCACATGCGAATCACAACGGTCCTTTTTAACCTGACCAAAAAGCAAACATGTACAGTTAAAACCAGGACTATCAAACCATTAATTACCCCAGCCTTTCACATGTAAGACCAATCAATCCTTACCAGTATTGTAGGTTCAGCAGTTGATTCTAAAACCAGTTTAAACCCTATATCGTAATCTTCAGTTAGAAACTCCCATCTGTCAGTCAGTAAGGGAAGAATGAAAATCCCACATGAATATATGGCCTTGTTCCTACCTAATGATACATCCACTGGTCTTTATGTCTATTCTATGCTCATGAGTGGAACTCCTTCGTACGGTGACTTTATTCATGGTCTCCTTTCTTGCATTTGTTAAGTTTGTCAGATAGTACCTCTCTGGAACTGTACCACCAAAATTCAGCTATCATCCAATTAATAACTATTAATTAAACAGGGTCATAGTCGTACATACCACTCCTGTACACTCGGGGTCTGGTTCCATCCTTTCTCCTCCGTATATTGCTGGTAATTGGTCTGGAGCTATGTGCTGTAATAAAACTTCCTTATAGTCGTCTAGTGGGCGGGGCAGTGGGTGGGGCCAATGACTAGTGATTCATATGTATATGTACCTCCAAGTATGTAAAGCCTTTGTTTCGTTGCTTCATCCATGAATGGCTTGACCAGGTTATACGCCAGAGGAAATATTCGTGGAGCTAGAGAAAACAGTGCTTTTATTACAGGTCCAACCCCCCTTTGGCCACACCCACTCACCTTTGATTACAAAAATGGCCTCTGTACGTTCAGGGTAATTGTTAGCATATAAAGTAAACATCTATTGCGGAGAGGAAAATGAAAGCATAATTATTGAATCTAATTTGGCAAACCTTTCTGATAATTTGAAGAGCTAAAAAAAGATATGAAAAAGTAACTCTAAAATCTATCAAAATGACACACCCATTTGCCACACCCACTAACTAATTCACCTTGCCAGTGGTATTGTCTTTGATAACTCAAGTTTTCCATGTTTGAAATGACTGTAATCGTTCCTATACATCGACCATGCTAATGTAAAATATTGAATAATAAACAATTCCATTGCCAGAAGTGAGTTGTTACCCTTTCAGAGTGTTCCTGAAACAACTTATTTCCCTGCTCTGCTTGTAATACTTTAAACTTAATGAGATCTTCAGGTTTGGCAGAACGATACAAACCTACAAATAGATAATAAAAATAGTAACATATATATAGGCCAAAGGCTCAATAGACCGTGAATTTACAGCTTGTTTCAGGCTGTGGTTAGAGTCCCAGTGGAAGGTCTATGCTGTATAGCATATATTTACCCTAACCCCACCCCCCCCCCCTCCCCCTTACTACAAACTACATTACAAAGTATAAACTCCTCTCATGCCCAGGACTCTAAACACTACCATTCTTTACTCAACTCAGCCTATTTTATAATGAAAGCGTAAACAAAAACTAACTTATATGGTATTTCCTTGGTATAGTTATCATTAGATTATTCAATTAAGGAATGTATACCTTTAATATCAACATTTCCCAAGAAGTCATAAAATACAGGATTTCCTTTACGGTCTTCACCCAAGTATTTTCCTGGCATATATTTATCTAGCACCTTTAATTCACAAAAAAAGGCCAACTCAATAATATAAATATATATATATACAACAGATACAAGTTACATACTTCAGGCGGTTGCCAGTCCAAGATGGCGTCCACATTCCACTTCTTCCTCCAGTCGATATGCTAGAATAGTATAAAGAAGATTGGCCCTTGATATAAGACCAATTACATTTGGCATGGTATAGCACTGAACTTTAATAACTAGGCAAGCTATTGATTAGATTCACAATACAATAGCCTCTACAAACTACTATATCTGTACACCAGGATGGTGGAATATCACTGTATTTCAATACTCAGCCCTTTGCAAAAAAAAAAAAAGTCAATTGCGTGTGACTTACGTTTCTGAACATTGCTAAAGCAGCATCAAGATCGAAATTACGTGCTATAAATTATAAAAACAATGTCATAGTTATTGGATCTACATGGGAGCAATTCAAAACAAACCTCTCAGCCATTTTAAATAGTAATCATCGTCGGAGGAAGGTTTGTTAGGAATGCTATCGACTTGTTCACGGAACTAAACACGATTAAAACGTGTGTAATAAATCAATGGAGCACTGTATTGTACTTACAGTCTTTAGTGCTCTCTCCTGAGCAGGGCTAATATCACCCACAGTACCACTCATCTTCACTCTCTGCTATAAAGACACACAACCACTCCCGATCCCTTGAGACCACGCCCATTTTCAATTTCAGAGCTCGTCAGCTCGAACTTCCATGCAAGCAGCAGTGATTTTCTTTCTTCTTAGTTCGATCAATCTATTTTTCCCCTTGTTATAGCAACATGACACTCCATAGGAAACGCTAGACTTGAGCCATTTTACTCTAACGCAAAAGAACGGAACTAGACCTCTAAAGTTCGAGTAAAAATCGTATGATTTTAAAAATGAGAAGATCTTAGATCACGAGATACACGTGTAAATGGTGTACTGATGTATAAATATGAAGAGTCTATATTACAGAATTATTTTAATAAATCATAGTCGCATAAAAGATCGTCAGCGGGTCTCTCTGTCACGTCTTCCC
>JAYJLX010126849.1:0-19246 GCA_036873525.1 Chalinula nematifera
ATAGCATCATGTACACCAAGATGGCGGACCCGTCGTTTCGCCCACGTACTACCACGCCTATTGCACAGGGTCTATAGGCTTAACAATAACTCACCTTTCATCAGCCTATTCAGCTGTGGATTCCCTCTTGAAACTTCCTCTGATTGTTCAGATGAGTGCATCTGGTGATGTTTCATAAGTTGTTTACTGATGTCGACAGTGATTCCTTCTTTCTTCAGTGTGCTGATGACATCATCATCGGTTAGATACTGTAGTACTGTTTGGGTAATATGAGGTAGAACAGCAAATGTAATAATGATGCAATTCTTGTCGATTTTAGCAATCATCAGTTGATCAATGCAATCGCTGTTGTTAAAACACTGCTTAAGGAACTCCTTCAATTCAAATACACTTTTACCATCCCAATCTGATTCCAAGTGTATTGTGAATTTTGGTATTCCAGCTGGGTAATCAGGACGAAGGTCTGGAAACTGTTGAAAAGCGTTATAAACATGTGTCAGACTAAGTTTCAAGAAGCACTGGAAGTCTTTCTCATATTCTTCAATACGTTTGTTCAGTAATGAGCTTTTTGCTACTTTCTGAAACACTTTAACCAAAGAGTAGTTGATGTAGCCAATGAATCTGTGTCGACAGAAGTAATTTAGAACTGCATTGGGTGTGTCATAGTCTTCGATTTTAGTCAAGTGCTTCTCAATTTCGTCATTGATATTGCCTTCTTCTTCTTGAAAATAATTACTGATTTGAAGTCGAAGTACATCAATGTCAACTTTACGAATCTCTTTTGTCAAAAATATTAAAAGTTCTTTGAAATCCTTCTTGAGTTCTTCAGCAGCAGCAATAGCATTCTCTTGTTGTACAGCCATTGATACAGGAGTAGCTCTAGTAACTATATTGGAGGGATATTTAGTATACAAGGATATTCTGAGTCTCGTACTATGCATATACTGACCTTTACACAAACCACACCTACAGATCGGGTGTTCCCTCTGTATTCTCTCTGATAATGCTACCTCACCTATACCAGCCAATGCATCACATAGTGACCTCCAGGAGGGCTTGGGTTGAGTCAGGGAGGAAACCCTTAACCAAGCTGATAGGACTTTACCAAGACACTTTGTTAGATCTTTTTCACTGCTCTCTATCTCCTCAACTATGGGTCGATTTACTTTGAGATTTGTTGCCAGAGTTTCCCATTTTGCTTTCACTGATTCACAACACATATACACATCACTGAAGTCCTCTATATCTGTATATAACAATATAGTGAAATACCAAAAAAAGAAAGGCTATAGGAAAAGCTTACCCAAACAGCTGGTGGCTAAGCTCTCACTATTCGTCCGATTTGTCTCGCTATTTGTAGCCATCTTTCAAACAACAGGATTTTAAGGGTGTGGCTGATGGCACACCTAATACAATCGTCAACAGACTCCCGATCCCAAAACATGCATATTAAAACATCAGCTTCACCCATTGCTTTAATGGTTTTTTTTTTTTTACAGATTTTTTTTTAACCACTAAAAACTTCTATTTTATGAATTCTAAATTCAATCTCATCATTGTCTGTAAGGTATTTAGTCCCTCGGTACTTGTTGTAAGGCAGTAAATCATGGCGGATGAGGCTGGCCGTACCCCAACCTTCTGATGAATGTTCACCAAAATTGAATCGCGTAACTCTACCACCATGCTTTCCTTTGGGATCAGACTCTTCATTGTATTTGACAAGAAACTCTGAATGATTTTGGTCATCTACCTGATTTACTAAATGAACATAAATGTTTCCCCTGAACGGAAAGACAAGCTGATCATCGTATTCTCCTCGCGTAATGTGCAGGAACATTGCGATATATCTCCCTTTATATGTGTACTCTCCATTGGGTTGGACAACCAATACGAACTTGTATCCCTTCTCGTGCGTGTAGAATGGGTCGCTCTGCCATTCCTTATTCTTAGCTTTCAGTTTCGAAAACTCTTTAAGAGTAAACTTATCAGTCGGATATGTAGTGTGGAGTGGAATAGGGGATGGAGGGATTGCTGTGGCCATCTGAATATCAACGCTCTTCACACGAATATATATTGAATCATCCTTCAGGAACTCGGTAAATGTTGATGAATTATAGCCCAAGTCTCCGTGACTAATCAGACAATCTTCACCCTCACCCTCCCTAGCCAGGGAACCCGCGTCTGTTATTATTCCAGCTCCCATTATTTGACTACGAGACAAAATGTCGGACGATTCATTGAATTCCGCTGTAAACGTTCTATGATTCTCATCTGCTTGTCTGTTGAGTAGCTCTAGCTGTACTTTAGCTGTGAATGGCCATGTTAGCCTGTCATCGTATTCTCCTTGCATCACGTGTACATAAGCAGATACGTGGGTGCCCCGCCCCCTGTTCCTTCCGTAGGCATCAACTTTAACACACAGCTTGTATCCCTCGGGACGAGTATAGAACCCTGGACTAAACCATTGGAAGTTGTTCTTCTTGTAGTCTTTGAAATTCGTCATCACCATGGTAACGGGTACGTAATGGGTGTGGCTTGGATGATAAAATGCCAGTGTTGCTGGTCTTTTGTCTAAAGTTATACTCAATAATCATGGACAATATGGCTTATAGTAATGGCTGAGCTTACTGAATTCTCCCTGCAGTGTGTTGTATTCACCTATAATAATATATATTACATAGTATTAGTCAGTGTATGTATGGATGCATATATACTTGTACACATATATACCACTGGTATTGGACTTACTGACCTTTCAGCTTTATTGATGAAGTTTGCAACTCCTGACATTCCATACGAAGATCATCTATTTATGAAGTACATAAATAGTTATACTATAGGTTAGTGTAAACGAAATATACCATTTTGCTTTTCTGTTTCGCTTATTTTCTTTTCAACATCATCCTTCGATTGTTGAAGCTCATCTGTTCATATATACAGACCATGGTACACTGTGTATTATTGTCAAACGTAGTATTAGATTACTTTTCTCTTTGGTTATGGCTGTAATATCAGCATCTAGTTTCTGACATTCCTCTATAAATGATAACGTGCATATGATTGATAATGGGTTGATAGATTAGCTTCAACTGGTTACCATTCTTTGCATGTAGTTCCTCTTCTTTCTGTTCAATCGTTTTCATATACTTCTTTATATCCTCTATCAAGTCCACAAGATATTAATCATGAAACTTCCGCTATAAAATGTACCAGTATATGGGTATACTAACCATTTCGTTTTTCACTTTCTCTAAACGTTTTTGTTATAATTTTGTTCACTGTTTCCAGTTTTTCTGTAAAACATATCAATTATAATAAAATCAAGTATAACGTGGTTATGTGGGCCACACCCATCCCCACCCTTTTATAATGTGGTTATGTGGGCCATACCTGTCTCCCACCCTTTTTATTCTCAGTGGATGAGATTAAGTATACATATCTCTATAACTATTAAGCCTGATTCACACTACTAACGTAACAAAACGTAACGTTAACCACAACGAAAGTGAATACACGGAAAGAGTACCAATCGTTAACGTGACGTAATGAATAGAAAAATTTCAATTCATTATGTTACAGTAACGATTCGTACTCTTCCTGTGTATTCGGTTTTGTTACAGTTAACATTACGTTTCGTTACATTTGTAGTGTGGATCAGCCTTAATTATGGTAATTTTGCAGTACTTTCTTTTTCTTCCAGCTGCTCCTGAACTGACTCAAGCTCACTCCGCCCCCGCTCTATTACAGTTAATTAAGAAGAGACAATGTATCTATATGGATCTGTCCTGTTATAAACATATAACTCATGTACCTTTCTCCTTTTCTAGTTTCTCTTCAAACTCTTTTTTCAAATTCTCTATAAATTATTATAAACACTATGAGCATTAGTTACACTGTACTTTATTTAGTGTATTATATACCAATATTCTGTTCATACTGTAACTGGTCTTCACTACTCCTTTTCAACTCCTCCTCGACCAATTCGGCTACATACATAGAGTCAAACAATAATGAAAAATGATATTTACTAACCATCTTCTTGTTTTGGTTCTTTAAGGTCATTTTTGTTTTGCTTATCTGCTTCACTTGTTTGACTAGCCACTCCACCCATTGCGGCTTCTATAACAATGACCATCATAACTAAAGGTAATAATTATGTAACACATGCAAAGTGCAATGATATACCAAATTCTTTCATTTCCTTTTGTAAGGTTTCTATAAGCAAATAATGATCATTACAAAAATAATATTTTGTACATGTAAGAATATACCTATTTCTTTGCTTCTTTCTTCAAGTATCTTTTGTAAGGTTTCTATAAGAGATATAATTATTCTAATCATGAATATTGTTAATCATTATCTCTACCATTCTCTTGCTTTCGCTTCAGTATTATGGCTATAAGGTCTTCATGCCTTCTTATCCTAGCCAGCAATTCCTCTGTAACATACAATATGATGTTATTACTTGGTTTATTCATTAATACTTCTTTACCATTTTCTTTTCTGAGCTTCTCAATTTCATCAGTGGTCACAGTATGATGATCTTGTGACTCATCTTGTCGTTCATCTGTAATTTATGTATAGCATTATATCAATTCTTGTTTATATTGAGATGCTTATTATTATGATATCAACCTGTTTGCTTTTCTGGAGTGAGAGATTTCGTTTCTACAACAAAAAAACATATAATCATTCATTATTTTTTTATAGCTGCATGTTAAGAATATATTATAGATATTTTACCTAATTGCTGCTCAAGTTGTTTAATTCGACTCAGGTAGTATTGCTCCTTTTCTAACATACAAGAGTAGAAAAGATAGCTGTATTACACACAACACAAACATAATGATTCATTATTGTGTTTGGCTTCTTTTTGAACAACATAAGCAGGTGTAAAAATATCTGTTATCATTGTAAAGAGGCGGGCCATGTGTATATACATAGCCAATGGCTATACACTAAACAGGTGTACATTCAACAATAACCCTCACCTTTGACCAACTGTTGACTCTCCTTTGAAGATTCATGTATCAATTCCTCTTGTGTCCTTTCTACATCTGAATAGAGAACATCAGCAGTGCTTTCTTCAAATTCTCGAGTAACAACAACTTGATCACTCTACACAAGCATCATATAATTATATTTTAACAAATTATTGACATTTTAATTGAATACCTCAAAATCTAGCAGTGTGCAGTATCCAATTTTCATAGACATGAGACCCTTTTCTTGAAGGGTCTTGAGATTTTGCTGAGCTTTTCGAATGAGTAACCCAATGATGGGTTCTGGGGCATAACACACAATAGTTATGGAAAGGGTCTTACGCACTACTTTAACTGTAATATATACTTTCATTTCTTCGAATATTTCCTCGATGACCTCTCCAATTTGCAACAAAGAAGTTTCACTCAATTGTTTTCTAATTGTGAATTCAATTGTTTCTCCTTTAGTGAAAGTGGCTGAAGAAATGTTCACGTTATCGAATATATCTCCTTTATTGTCAGCTATAAACCTTTTAAGTTCACTTTTGTAATCATCAATTGGTTCAGCAGCTGGAATATGAAACCTTTCCCCCAACCAGTATAAGTATTGCACATCAGAAAGAGACGTGTTCTTTTTAGCTGAAAAATTAATTATCTCTTCGATCGAATCAAAAGTTTCTATTTCATGAGCATTGTCCCAATGCCAGCTTGACCTCTTTAAGACTTTTTTTACGTTATTTAATTCACATGCATCATTATGCTCACTGGCCGCATCTTGAAACAATTTCTCGAATTTCCTAATCAGGAGTTCATATTTTGAAAACAAGTCAGTTAGGTTACGTTCGACATCTGAAGGTATACGAAGTCTTGGAGTTTTGATCGCACTTGCATTTGTTTCAGTTGGTTGAGCATCACAGGACTGAAGTGCAGCACGACTGAGCTCTACTAACTGATTACAACTCAATTCCTTTTCTAATTTTATTGCTAAATCGCGAAGCTCCAATTGTGGCTGCTTTTTGAAAAGTTCTACAAGATTAATAAATTTATCTGGAGCTTTTTCAATGGATTTAACAATCATATCATAGATGGCTTCACCATTCACAAATCGTGTCTGGATATTTGTTGTTTCTGGAATAATTTCTTCAGCCTTCAGTTTGGTGAGGAGATATTGAATTACTGTCAAGTCCTCATTATCACTGAATACAGATTTGATCTCAGATGACAGCAAAGACAATACAACTACTTCTGGCCACACTATATAATTATGTACATAGTATAATCAATTATAGCGGATTGTCAAACTCAAACCATTATAAACAAAGTTACTAACACTAAATCACACTCACAGGGGTGTTCCTTCTGTATTTTTTCTGATAATGCTACCTCACCCATACCAGCCAATGCAGTGCATAGTAACCTCCATGAGGGCTTGGGTTGAGTTGGGGAGGAACGCTTTAACCAAGCTGATAGGGCTTTACGAAGACATTTTGCTGGATCTCTTTCACTACTCTCGATCTCCTCAACTATGGGTCGGTGTACCTTGAGATTTGTTGCCAGAGTTTCCCAGTTTGCCTTATTTATTGCTTCACAACACATATACACATCACTGAAGTCCTCTATATCTGTATAACAATATAGTGAATTATAATTATATATTTAAAAAGCCTAGGGTGATGAAAGCTTACCCAAACAACTGGTAGTTGTAGCCATCTCTTTCAGACTTTCGCAAACAAAAGCCAAAACAATTGAAGTCTGAGATAGATTTTAAATGTGTGGGTGTGGCTGATATATAATTATGCATAATTATAATAACTTAATTAGATCTACAATTAGCTCCGCTCCATCCATAGATTTACATATATCTTTTATAGATTTTTTTTTAACCACTAAAAACTTCTATTTTATGTATTCTAAATTTAATCTCATCATTATCAGTAAGGTATTTAGTCCCTCGGTACTTGTTGTAAGGCAGCAAGTCATGGCGGATGAGGCTGGCTGTACCCCAACCTTCTGATGAACGTTCACCAAAATTGAATCGCGTAACTCTACCACCATGCTTTCCCTTGGGATCAGACTCTTTATCGTATTTGACAAGAAACTCCGAATGATTTTGGTCATCTACTTGATTCACTAAATGAACATAAATATTTCCCCTGAACGAAAGACAAGCTGATCATCATATTCTCCTCGAGTAATGTGCAGGAACATTGCGATATATTTCCCTTTATATGTGTACTCTCCGTTGGGTTGAACTACTAGTACGAACTTGTATCCCTTCTCATGTGTGTAAAATGAATCGCTCTGCCATTCCTTATTCTTAGCTTTCAGTTTCGAAAACTCTTTAAGAGTAAACTTATCGGTCGGATATGTGGTGTGGAGTGGAACAGGGAATGGAGGGATTTCTGTGGCCATCTGAATATCAACGCTCTTCACACGAATATATATTGAATCATCCTTCAGGAACTCAGTGAATGTTGATGAATTATAACCCAAGTCTCCATGACTAATCAGACGATCTTCACCCTCTCCCTCCCTAGCCAGGGAACCCGACTCTGTTATTATTCCAGCTCCCATTATACGACTACGAGACAAAATGTCGGACGATTCACTGAATTCTGCTGTAAACATTCTATGATTCTCATCTGCTTGTCTGTTGAGTAGCTCTAGTTGTATTTTAGCTGTGAATGGCCATGTTAGCCTGTCATCGTATTCTCCTTGCATCAGATGTACATAAGCAGATACGTGGGTGCCCCGCCCACTGTTCCTTCCATGGGCGTTAACTTTAACACACAGCTTGTATCCCTTGGGACGAGTATAGAACCCTGGACTGAACCATTGGATGTTGTTCTTCTTGTAGTCTTTGAAATTCGTCATCACCATGGTAACGGGTACATAATGAGTGTGACTTGGATGATAAAAAGCCAGTGCTGGAGGCCTTTTGTCTAAAGTTATACTCAATAATAATAGACAATATAGCTTATAGTAATGATAGAGCTTACTGAATTCTCCCTGCAGTGTGTCGTATTCTCCCTGCAGTGTGTTGTATTCTCCCTGTAGTGTGTCATATTCACCTATAATAATTATATTACACAGCATTAGTCAGTGTATGGATGCGTATACACTTGTATACATGCACACGTATATACATATACCACTGGTATTGGACTTACTGACCTTTTAGTTTTATCGATGAAGTCTGTAATTCCTGACATTCCACACGAAGATCATCTATTCACATGAAGTATATACATATATAGTTATATTATAGTTAGTGTAAACAAAAGATACCATTTTGCTTTTCTGTTTCGCTTATTTTCTTTTCAACATCATCCTTCAATTGCTGAAGTTCATCTGTTAATTATACAGATCATGCATGATACAATATATGCGTATTATTGTCAGGCATTAATATATTAGATTACCTTTTTCTTTAGTTATGGCTGTAAAATTAGCATCTAGTTTCTGGTATTCCTCTGTAAGTAACACACATGCATGATTAATTGGTTGATGGATTAGCTTTAACCGGTTACCATTTTTTTCATTCAGTTCCTCTTCTTTCTTTTGGATAGTTTCTTTATGTTTCTTTATTTCATCTTTCAAGTGCACAAGATATTAATCATGAAGCTTCTATAAATGGAGTACACTTACCCTTTTGGTTTTCATTTTCTCTCAGCATTTTTGTTCTCATTTCTTTTACTGTTTCAAGGGTTTCTATAAAATAAATCAATTATGTAACACAGCTTCATGTCCCCACACCCATCTCCCTGTCCAAATTGGTGGATGAAATATTGAGTGATATTAATTAACTATTATTAATAATTACAGTACTTCTTTTTTCTTTTAGCTGCTCCTGAACTGACTCAAGCTCACTCCGCCCCCTCTCTATTATGGTTAATGAAAGAGACACGGCATATTTATGGATTCATTTAACTACTGATTAAACCTGTAACTCATATACCTTTCTCTTTCTCAAGACATTCTATTTTCTCTTCAAGCTCTTTTATTTTCAAACTCCCTATAGATTATTATAAACACTATGAGCATTATAGTTACACTGTATTTTACTTAGTGCATTGCATACCAATATTTTGTTTATACTGCAACTGGTCTTCACGGCTACTCCTTTTTAACTCATCCTCAACCAATGCGGCTACATAAAGTCAAACAATCATAAAGATTGACAATAACATTAATTACTAACCATCTTCTTGCTTTGGTTCTTCTAATTCTTTGTCTAGCTTATCTGCTTCTGAATCACTTGTTGGACTAACCACTCCACCCATTGCTTCTATAACAATAACCATCACAACTAAAGGTATAATATGTGTAATATAAAGTGCAATGATATACCTAATTCTTTAATTGTCATTCGTAAGGTTTCTATAAGCAAACAATAACCATCACAAAGGTAATACTCCACATACATGTAAGATTATACCTATTTCTTTGTTTCTTTGTTTATGTATCTGTTGTAAGGTTTCTGTAAGTCAGATGTGTTATCATTCTAATCATGAATATTATTAGTCATTTACCATTCTCTTCCTTTCGCTTCAGTATTATGGCTGTAAGGTCTTCATGCCTTCTTATCTTAGCCAGCAATTCCTCTGTAACATAAAACATGACACTATTAGTTGGTTTAGTCATTAATAATTCATTACCATTTTCTTTTCTGAGCTTCTCAATTTCCTTAGTGGTACAATGATCTTCCGACTTATCTTGTTGTAATTCATCTGCATGTTGATGCATAGCATATTGATCCATTTCATATTATAGAGACATTTATTAATTTGTCATACTAACCTGTTTGTTTTTCTGGAGTGAGAGGTTTACTTTCTACAACAAAAGTATAAAACATACATTAGCTTCAAAGCTGCTGACTCAGTGTTGTCAGTTGTATAATAGTTTACCTAACTGCTGCTGAAGTTGTGTAATCTGACTCAGATAAAGATCTCTTTCTAAAAAAGATAATAGCATAGAATGTTTATATAGGCTTAACAATAACTCACCTTTTATCAGCAGATTCAGCTCTGGATACCCTCTTGAAGCTTCCTCTGATTTTTCAAAAGAGTGTGTCAGATGATACTTCATAAGATGTTTATCGATGTCGACAGTGATTCCTTCTTTCTTCAGTGTAGTGATGACATCATCATTGGTTAGATATTGTAGTACTGTTCGGGCAATATGAGGTAGAACAGCAAACGTAATGATGATGCAATTTCTGCTGATTTTAGCAATCATCAGTTGATCAATGCAATCGCTGTTGTTGAAACACTGCTTAAGGAATTCCTTTAATTCAAATACACTTTTACCATCCCAGTCTGATTTCAAGTGTATTGTGAATTTTGGTATTCCAGCTGGATAATCAGGATGAAGGTCTGGAAACTGTTGAAACGCATTATAAACATGTGTCAGACTAAGTTTCAAGAAGCACTGGTAATCTTTCTCGTATTCTTCAATACGTTTGTTCAGTAATGAACTTTCTGCTACTTTCTGAAATAACCAGAGAGTAGTTGATGTACCCAATAAATCTGTGTCGACAGAAGTAATTTAGAACTGCATTTGGTGTGTCATAGTCTTCGATTTTAGTCAAGTGTTTCTCGATTTCGTCACTGATATTGCCTTCTTCTTCTTGAAAATAATTACTGATTTGAAGTCGAAGGACATCAATATCAACTTTACGAATCTCTTTTGTTAAAAATATTAAAAGTTCTTTGAAATCCTTCTTGAGTTCTTCAGCAGCAGCCACAGCATTCTCTTGTTGTACAGCCATTGATACAGGAGTAGCTCTAATAACTGTAGGGTGGAATATTTAGTATACAAGGATACTCTGAGGAATACTCGAGTGTCATACTATATAAGCATACTGACCTTTACACACACCACATCCACAGGGATGTTCCCTCTGTATTCTCTCTGATAATGCTACCTCACCCATACCAGCCAATGCAACACATAGTGACCTCCAGGAGGGCTTGAGTTGAGTTGGGGAGGAGACTTTTAACCAAGCTGTCAAGAGTTTATCGAGACACTTCGATAGATCTTTTTCGCTGCTCTCTATCACCTCAACTATGGGTTTGTGTACTTTAAGATGTGTTGCTAAAATGTGCCACTTGGCTGTTACTGATTCACAGCACATATAGACATCACTGAAATCGTCTATACCTATATAACAATAATGAAATACCAAAAAAGCCTAGGGTGAGAAAAGCTTACCCAAAATGAAAGAACTGGTGACTAAGCTTTCACTAGTTGTAGCCATCTTTCGCAAAACGGGATTTTTTTAAGGGTGTGGCTGATAGGCACGCCCAAATAAGCATAAATTCAAATTCTACTCCCACACAAAATAATAATTAAAAAAAAATCAGCTCCACCCATAATCTTATGTTTTTTTTAAAAGACTTTTTAACCACTAAAAACTTCTATTTTATGTATTCTAAATTCAATCTCATCATTGTCTGTAAGGTATTGAGTCCCTCGGTACTTGTTGTAAGGCAGTAAGTCATGGCGGATGAGACTGGCTGTACCCCAACCTTCTGATGAACGTTCACCAAAATTGAATCGAGGGACTCGACCACCGTGCTTTCCTTTGGGGTCAGACTTTTCATCGTATTTGACTAGAAACTCCGAATGATTTTGGTCATCTACCTGATTTACTAAATGAACATAAATGTTTCCCCTGAATGGAAAGACAAGCTGATCATCGTATTCTCCTCGAGTGATGTGCAGGAACATTGCAATATATCTCCCTTTATATGTGTACTCTCCATTAGGTTGGACAACCAGTACAAACTTGTATCCCTTCTTGTGCGTGTAGAATGGATCGCTCTGCCATTCCTTATTCTTAGCTTTCAGTTTCGAAAACTCTTTAAGAATAAACTTATCGGTCGGGTATGTAGTATGGAGTGGAACAGTGGATGGAGGGATTTCTGTGGCCATCTGAATGTCAACGCTCTTCACACGAATATATATCGAATCATCCTTCAGGAACTCAGTAAATGTTGATGAATTATAGCCCAAGTCTTCGTGACTAATCAGACGATCTTCACCCTCACCCTCTCTAGCCAGGGAACCTGAGTCTGTTATTATTCCAGCCCCCATTATACGACTACGAGACACAATGTCGCGCGATTCATTGAATTCTGCTGTAAACATTCTATGATTCTCATCTGCTTGTCTGTTGAGTAGCTCTAGTTGTATTTTAGCTGTGAATGGCCATGTTAGCCTGTCATCATATTCTCCTTGCATCAAATGTACATAAGCAGATACGTGGGTGCCCCGCCCACTGTTCCTTCCGTGGGCGTCAACTTTAACACATAGCTTGTATCCTTCGGGACGAGTATAGAACCCTGGACTAAACCATTGGATGTTGTTCTTCTTGTAGTCTTTGAAATTCGTCATCACCATGGTAACAGGTACATAATGGGTGTGGCTTGGATGATAAAAAGCCAGTGATGGAGGCCTTTTGTCTAAAGTAATACTCAATAATAATAGACAATATAGCTTATAGTAATGATAAAGCTTACTAAATTCTCCCTGTAGCGTGCCGTATTCTCCCTGCAGTGTATCGTATTCACCTATAATTATATATATTACACAGCATTAGTCAGTGTATGGATGCGTATACACTTGTACACATGTACACGTATATACCACTGATATTGGACTTACTGACCTTTTAGTTTTATCGATGAAGTTTGTAATTCCTGACATTCCACACGAAGATCATCTATTCACATGAAGTACATATATAGTTATACTATAGTTAGTGTAAACTAAATATACCCTTCTCCTTTTCTGTTTTGCTTATTTTCTTTTCAACATCATCCTTCGATTGCTGAAGTTCATCTGTTAATTATACAGATCATGCATGATACAATATATGCGTATTATTGTCAGGCATTAATATATTAGATTACCTTTTTCTTTAGTTATGGCTGTAAAATTAGCATCTAGTTTCTTGTATTCCTCTGCAAGTCACACACATGCATGATTAATTGGTTAATGGATTAGCTTCAATTGATTACCATTTAATGCATTCAGTTCCTCTTCTTTTTCTTGGATAGTTTCTTTATTTTTCTTTATTTCATCTATTAAGTCCACGATATATTAATCATTGATAAATGGGCCAGTATAAGGCTATACTTACCCTTTTGTTGTTCATTTTCTCTCAGCACTTTTCTTCTCATTTCTTTTACTGTTTCAAGGGTTTCTATAAAACAAATCGATTATTATGAAACACAATTTTGTGGGCCACACCCATCTCTCCACCCTTCCATTCTCGGTGGAAGGGATATTTACCGAGTGACATATATTAACTATTGTTATAACTATTACTATACGATAATTACAGTACTTTTTTTTTTTTCCAGCTGCTCCTGAACTGACTCAAGCTCACTCCGCCCCCTCTCTATTACAGTTATAATTAAATCGAGAGATGATGTATTTATAGATTTGTCCAACTATTAAAACATAACTCGTGTACCTTTTTCCTTCTCAAGAAATTCTATTTTCTCATCAAGCTCTTTTATTTTCAAACTCTCTATAGATGATTATAAACAATATGAGCATTAGTTATATTGTACTTTGTTAAATGCATTAAATACCAATATTTTGTTCATAATATAACTGGTCTTCACTACTCCTTTTCAACTCGTCCTCGACCAATGTGGCTATGTAGAGTCAAACAATAAAATAATGAAGATTGGCAATGAACCGACATTAATTCACTAACCATCTTCTTGCTTTGGTTCTTCTTTGTGTTGCTTATCTGCTTCACTTGTTCTACCCATTGCTTCTATAACAATAATCATCACAACAGAAGGTAATAAACATAAAAAAGACATATACCTTTTTCTTCAATTGTCATTCGTAAGGTTTCTATAAACAAATAATGACCATCACAAAGGTAATACTCAGCATATGTACATGTAAGATTATACCTATTTCTTTGTTTCTTTCTTCAATTATCTGTTGTAAGGTTTCTATAACAGAGACGTTATCATTCTAATCGTGAATATTGTTAATCATTATCTCTGTATACCATTCTCTTGCTTTCGTTGCTGTATAATGGCTGTAAGGTTTTCATGCCTTCCTATCTTAGCCAGCAATTCCTCTGTAACATAAAACATGACGCTATTAGTTGATTTAGTCATTAATACTTCATTACCATTTTCTTTTCTGAGCTTTTTAATTTCCTCAGTGGTACCATGATCTTGTGACTCATCTCGTATTTCTTCTGTTTATGTATAGCATATATTAATCCTTTATTATAACGAGATGCTTATTAATATTATTAAAGTAACCTGTTCGTTTTTCTTGAGTGAGAGATTTCACTTCTATAACAAAAACATAATCATTTATTAATTCTATAACAGCAAGCTGAGGATTATATAAATATTGTACCCAATTGCTGCTCAAGTTGTTTAATTTGACTTAGGTAATAATAGTCTAGATGTATTATACATTATACTCAACCAACCCATGATAATGCATGGTTCATATTGTGTTTGGCTTCTTTTTGAACAACATAAGCAGGTGTAAAAATATCTGTTATCATTGTAAAGAGGTGGGCCATGTTGGTGTGGGTATACTGTATACATAAACCATATACCCAAAACAGGTGTACATTCAACCATAACCCTCACCTTTGACCAATAACTGTTGACTCTCCTTTGAAGATTCCTGTATCTGCTCTGTAGCAAGACTCAATTCCTCTTGTGTCCGTTCCATATCAGAACAGAGTACATCAGTGGTGCTTTCTTCAGATTCACAAGCAACAGCAACTTTATCATTCTATAGCGTGTGATTATAGGTATACATTAAAAAATTATTGACATTTTAATTGAATACCTCAAAATCTAGCAGTGTGCAATATCCAATTTTCATTGACATGAGACCCTTTTCTTGAAGGGTCTTGAGATTTTGCTGGACCTTTCGTATGAGTAGCCCAATGATGGGTTCCGGGGCATAACACACAATAGTTATAGAGCGAGTCCTTCCAACCACATTAACTACTACATACTCAGACAGCTCATCCTCGAATATTTCCTTTATGATTTCTTTTACTTCTGCCATTAGAATCTCATTAAGATTTCTTCTAATAGTGAATACAATGGTTTCAGCGTTCGTGAAGTCTGCTTTGGAAATGTGGACATTGTTCATTAAATCAGCTCTAGTATTCTTTAGAAACCTTTTAAGTTCTCCATTGTAATCTTCGATTTCCGTTCTACCATCAGAAACCTCGAATTCATCAACAAGCCAGAACAAATGGCCTACATCAAGAAGTGACGAATGTTTTTCTGCAGCAAATTGTATCAAATCCTCAACTGACGTGGATGTTTCAATGAATTCCCGATGGCTGCGATATTTCAAAGGTCTCTTCAACTTTGCCTTTATCTGGTCGAGACCACATGTTTGTGGCTTTTGCTCACTGGCTTTCTTAAAAGAGTTTATAATTTTAGAAATCAAGTCATCGTATCGCGTTAGCATGTCCATCATACTTCTATCAACATCAGATGGTATTCGAAATCGTTGAGCTGATGGTGATTCCTGCTGTGGCAATATGCCTGCCGGTCGACTAGCCTCAGTGTGCTGGAATACTCCACCTTCGCCATCTTCAAAACTTCCCAATATCTTTAAACATTTGGAATATTCTTCTGTAAGTTCGTGAGCCAATTTGGCAGTTGCTATGCTACCTTGACTCTGTAATAGAGCAATCAACTTTCCTAACCTAGATGGATCTAGAGCGACAGATCTAACAATTTCTTTGTAAACTAGAAGGTGTGGCTCATCGAGTTGGTTGTTCAGTGGTGTCTTGACCGATGCTACATCCAGAATGAGTTTCTCTGCCTGAAGATGTTCAATAAATACTTTGATATCAAGTTCCTGAAGTAACATCTTAAACTCATCAAGGCTACACAGAGAGATGGCTACTATTTCAGGCACTATGATAAAACAACAAAATTTTCATTATTACAGTATTCTTTAGCCTGGACTGTCTATGAAATTATAACAATTACCTTCACTTAACTGCCCCAATATCTCTTTTGAAGTTACTTTTAGTACAGGATCGTCCAAACTCCAGAGAATCTTACATATGCGAAGTACGATAATACGAGCATTTACTGGATCTACATGTCTCAAGCTACCATCTATCTTGTGTAACAAATCACTCGCTTGTTGATATTTAGTGATACCACTGGTTGTCACAATATTGTCTTTCGTTGTGAAACTAACTATTCCGCTAGAGTAAGCATCGTTTAAAAACTTATCAAAATGGGTCGTGGAAATTCGATCTATTATCTTTGACGATTCTGATATGAATATTCCTGCAAAATAAATCAAACCATTGAGCCTTGAGCCTTTTACCTAGGCTGAAATTATACTAGATCTATTTACTTACTCAAATACTTCTCTTTAACATTTTCCCAATACAAAGAAGATGGGTGTACAACACTGGTGGCCATCATGCATGCAGATCTGATTGAAACCGCCCACAGAAAATAAAATCTATTTTGGTATATAGACTCTAATAGACTAGATTTATAGTCTATAATAACTATTATTATTCTTGCGAGGAAAAGTCTTCAACATTAGTTATCCTAAACACTAGTTCATCATTGTTAGTTAGGTACGGAGTCAAATGCTCGTGTCGAACAAATGTAGGGTAGCCCCACCCACCATACGAACGACCGGCCACTAGGTTAGCAGCTGATATCAAACTGATACGTCCACCTCGCTTCCCAGTGGGATCGCTCTTATCTGTGTACTGGATACGACTCACAACGTGATCTCGGTTCCCTCTTTGGTTAACCAATTGGACAGTAATGACTCCACGGAATGGAAACCTCAGCTTATCATCATGTTCCCCTCTCATCAGATGCGTATATATCGATACCCACGTTCCTTTACTCTTCCCTTTACCATTAGCGTGTACTGCCAGTAGGAACTTATACCCTGTGTTATTGGGGCGGGTATAAAATGGAGGACTCTCCCATTTCTGATTCTTGTCTTTGAGTTTCGTAAAATTGGGCACAACAAGCTTAGCAATGTATTCAATACTGGGTATGGGCTCAGCTCCACCCAAACTTCTAGTGGGTAACACCATTTGCTGGTTCACGGTGACCTCAGTAACCCTAATAATGACCTCATCATCTTTAAGATACTCTGACATCTTCGCTGAATCAGAACGTACGAGATCTTCATAACTGATAAACTTGGCTTCGCCCACTCCACGAAGTGATGCTGTTCCTGAAGCCGTCTTGAATCCGCTAATGACCCTATCACTAGCCTCCTTCGATGCTGACTCATCATATCGAACTGTTGCCTCAATATGGGTGTGGTCACCACGTTGATTACGTAACTGTACATTAATCACACCGTGGAATGGCCATGGTAACGTAGCATCGTGGTCACCTGACATTACATGGACAAACATGGATAGGTGAGTCCCCTCTCCCTGGTCCTGGCCTGCTGGAGCCAACCTGATGCATAACTTATATCCCCCGGGATGACTGTAGAAGCTTGGGCTGTACCAATACTCACGCTTTGTCCTTCGTCGATGGAAATGGGTCATTCGTATATCAACAGGAGGGTAATGGTGGCTCCCATCATCATATAGCATGGGGACTCTTCTCTCTAATATAAAGAGAGGAAGGAGGGAAGGAGAGGGAGAGAGAGAGAGAGAGGAAGAATGAGTGAGATAAGAGAGAAAAGGAATTAAAGGATGCAACAGTACAACATAACCAACCAATGTAAATACTACCAGCACCTGTACCAACTGGTTATTATTGTTTTCAAAACTCTTCATTGTGAAATTTGCCACTCAATGTTGACTACTATATGTGTGGCTTTATTCAGTTGGCTTACTGTAATTGTCCAGTGTGCCTGCAGCTTGTTCCTTGGACTCCTCTAGTTCTGTAGGAAATACAGTAGCAGTTTTAAATAATAATTATGACTAAAATATAATACATAACTAAAATAATCTAACTATAGTGTATAACATACCTTTTATTTTAGATTCAAATGATAATTTCTCATCTAATGTGAAGTAGTTAATAGCATTAAACTAAAGAATTATAAGCTGGAATTTTCATACCTTTCAATTTCAAAATTTCACTACTCGTTAATTCTTTCTCCTCTATTAAAAATGAAAATGTTTCAATCATAATTATTTTTGTACTAGTCATATTAATGTTTTATGTATTCACCTTTATGCTGCTTTAGCTCTGCTTTGTGCTGCTCCAGCTCTGCTTTATGCTGCTCCAGCTCTAGGAGAAAGCCCTTCATTATTGTCTCCTTCATTTTTAATTGTTCGGCTATTAAACAGTCAATTATTATTTTGCATAATCGATTACATTTATTAAGCTATACATGCATGCAGCTATAATTGAGGATGATAACCTTTTCCCTTAAATTCTTTGTACTGTTCCATAAACTTTAAAGGGACAGCAGTTAGTGCTTCACCATCATCATCATCATCATGTCCTATTATATAAGTAACAATACCCAGATATGGATAAGGCTTCCTCTCAGTATATGAATCAGATACTCAACTAACCTGCCTCAATGAGAGTAACTTCCTGTACATCTGTTGGCTGCAGAAAACTGTCAATCGGCTTCCTTTTAACTGGTTCTTCAGGTAGCCAGTCATCATCATCATCATCAGGTGACTTCTCAGCGGCTCCTGGAATTTAAAAATGAATCCACAATAATTCACTAATTACCAATTAATTTAACAGATTACACCATAAAGATACACTCACCCCCATCAGCTGATTGGAGTTCCTCCTTTAATTTCTCATCACCTGCAGAAATTTCAATTTCCTTTGTTGATGGACTGGAAGAAGATTCTAGTTGTACATCAGAGTCAGTATACTCTATAATAATAACAACAATAATTAGTGTAATAGTATTTAGTGATATAGTGTGTGGGTATATACCAAGGTCTGTTGGCAGGGGAATATTGTGGTCATGTAATACTATCTGGAGTTGTTTGATTGTACTGTGTAATTTTTCTATAGAAATAAACAAGTAATAATAGGAGTTAATCAATTAATTAAGTTATAAAAATAAATTAACCATTGTCTTCCTTTAGTTGGGCAATTATTTCTTCTGTATCAGATGCATTTATCTGAAAAAAAAAAAGCTAGGTCATTAAACTTTTTTTAAATAAACTTTTAGTATGTGTTATCTGACCTCGTACTTCTTCTTGTGGTCAAGTAAAGTGCAATATCCTATTTTAAGTAGAATCACTCCTTTCTTTT
>JAYJLX010126960.1:0-19236 GCA_036873525.1 Chalinula nematifera
GTGTAGGATATATTAGAGGCACTGTTGGAGGTCACATATACTCCATTATGGTAGACTTCAGTGTTTGTGATATTGTTTCTAGCGGCAAATGTGCAAACAAATGTCTCGGACTGTCCAATTGTACTCAAGAAGAAGTAATGGATTTCTAAAACGGCGTAAAAAAAACCTTAATATTCCCAGCACTGGCCTCATTAGTGTTGTAAAATATTACATTTGTATTTATATAGTTATTGTTGCTGTTTTTGTACAATAGTTTATGAATTTTACTATTGTTATCGTCGTTTGTTAACAAAATTGAAGAAGGTTGCAAAAAAGTCATTGTCAACTGCATAATTACTTATAGTTGTTATTGGTGTTAATATATGGCCTTGTTTCTTCACCAGGTGCATGGTAAGTTCTGATTTGCAGTTTACATATAGGTATAAATATATTGACATGTCCATTATTATGATATTGATTTTAATTTCTAGATCTACTAGCAAAGACCAGTTATTTTTGTTATTGTTTGTTCAGTGATTTCTAAAATATTTTAGTTATGGTAGTTTTGTTATTGTTAACAATGATGATTTTACCCTAACAAAAATACTTTTAATTATTGTTATTGGTAACAATTACAACAGTGCATATTATACATGCAGCTGTTGACACCTCATGAGCATCACTTTAACAATTTTTATAAAAAAAAGTGTTAGTTGTATAGCATACAATTTACTTGAAAAAACTAGCGATTGGCCCAGAATAATGTGTTTTTGTTTTGATTGGGACAAAAAAAAAAATACTACAATATTAACATACATCATAGCTTGTACACTGATTTACGCTATTAATTATTCCAAAATTAATATTGTATACGTACCTCAGGTTTATATGTAATTGAAATAAAAGCAGTTGAATTGTACTGAAAATACAAGTTATAAATTTGAAAAGCAAAAGGTGCCATTCAACGTCATGATATCAATGATGCACTACGCTGGTTCACAATATTGACCACGTGCACATTGGAAATTTCCAAATATTATTCATATAATCGTACTACAGGAGACTGCAAATAAGAATGAATTTCCATCCCAGCATCTTGCGTGATGTTCTAGTGTCATATGTGAACCAGCCTTTAGGCAACACACAAACAATACATAATACTGTTCAACTGAGTTGATGATCTGCACGCTTCATGAATTAAATATGGACACATAATTATACACAGTTGCAATGCCTTACCACTGATAGTGTATGCTGATGGGAAGGGGTCTGCGTGGTTCCCTATAATACTGCTATATATTCTACAACCGAGTACAGAAGAAGGAATATCAATGTATGCCACTTCCAACACTCCCTCGTATAGAACATATGGTGAGGATTGTAGCAAGCGCTGACTGATCTTGTACTGATCATTACTTGAGATCTCATCCAAACCTATGTACCATGTGATCTCACCAGGAGTACTGGAAAATGCACACTTTAGAGTTAGACTATCGGTACCAGAAAAAGACGTGAAATACTCACGAACTGGATCATCTGTGTGTGAAACAGCTAATTAAAACATTATTTCCAATCTTATGCATGTACATACCAAAGTCATCCTCTGGCAATATCCAAATATGGCTCTCTCGTTCTACTTGATACAAATCCAGCATTTTACATGTATATAAACCAGTATCTTGGCCAGATACAGCCGAGTAGTCATCTTTCAATTTTAGTGTAGCATAAGGCAATGAAGTAACACCACCACCACGCTCAATGCTATACTTCTCAGAGCCAAGGCCTATTTCTGTTCCATTAGGGTGGATCCATTTACCAAGGCTAGGTTGCCTGAGTCCACTTGCACAAGCAATATCTAAAAACTTACCACTTTCATTAACAGTCAGGATACTGATGTTTCTCGTAGTAGAAATTGCATATGGACTTGGCAAAATCTGAATACCAATATCTATTAAATAATTATATTTAAAAAATATTATATGCATGCACGTATTACAACATCATGTTGCACCTGTCACGATTTCTACTTTAATTTGTTCCACAGCTGATGAAAAGGTGACAAAATTATCAGTGGCCTTGCATGTGAAAACGTTCCGACAAGAATATGGGTTGGTGGTAGCAAAGTAACCCACTACTGGAATATTGTACCCCGAACGGTATACCGTTTGTGCACCACCTGTATACGAGCAACCATATGTCCATTCATAGTAGTACCAACTGTAATGGAAGCTCCCATTAATGATTAAACACTGAACGGTGAATAAAGTGGCCGCTTTATATGAAGGACCAGCTGGATTAGTAGTTACCATAACACTGAAACCAGTTGCTATATTAGAGTATAAAACAAAGGAAAATTGCATCAGTACATAGCATAGAAAAAAATTGCATGCATAAGGCTGCAATATGAATACTACATGTGTACATGCATACTACATGCATTATTCATTATGATTGTGATGAACTTACAAGCACTCCAGAATGTTGTCAATCCTAATATTACATGCAACAGGACAGTGATATTGCACCTCATCATTATAGTGTTGATCCACTGCAAAAGTGAGTGACTCAGCTTCAGGGTGATCAGTTATACTAATAATCTATAATTATTTGTTTCCTTGGTAATGTGTTGAGTTATAAACAAAATGAGCTCAGCCAGTTTTAATTTTGAAGTTTTCAATAGGTGTGGTTGAGTAGCCACACCCCCTCAGAGTAATCACCCACACACGTACACAGTTAAAAAAGAGGCGTGCCACTGCTGTTTGTCTGGAAGATATATAGCGGTGTAAGTAACTGTGAGCTTGCTAAAAGTAAAGCTTGTTGATACATTACGTACGTTTAAACTTCGTCGGTCATCAGAGTGATCATGAAGACATGGCTACTATTCAGTCGAGGACCGTTTTCTCTAAAAGACCAATGCAAGTTCAAAATACTAGCCTGCATTCACCAGTACCCAGTGCAGTGGACTCTTTCTCCATGTTACCAGTAGCCACCAGAAGAGTGCTGTTCACGGCGTTATCAAAATGTGATAGACTTCATTTCAAGGGAACCTCGTTTCTACATGGCTTTGAGGACATAACCAATGACCCGGCCGTTATGCCAACCAACGAATTCATGCTAAACCTGTTATTCCAATATACAGAGACGACAACATTTATTGAACTAGGGGCAATGAATTTTCATAGCGTACTGGATCATTTTGATTGCTTCAAACCATTCAGTGAAGCAGGATCACCGTATGAAGGCCTTATTCACTTTGTGAAACTGATACAGAAATTGCCTGCTAGTTCTTCACACTATGCTCGCAGTGAGCAGCCTAGACCCCACATAATAACCAGCCAACCTGAGAAGCCACCACACGACACATTGCAGCCCAACCCACAGCCTGAGGAGGTGGACAGCGTGTTAAGCACATTTAAACCTATCAGTTTTACCCATGGATATTTTGCACTATCAGGTCTCAATGCCACACCCCCCTTCTCATCTGATTTCATAGAAAAGTATGTAGAAGCAATCCATACTGTTTTATTTCCTGTGAGACATTTTTACTACTTCAGAGTCGAAGCATACTGGAGTATCCTGGGAATCACCATTGGAGTCGAGGACGATGAGAATGATTACATGCAAATGGAAAATTTCAAGATAGGATCATTCATGGACTATATACTGCAGAATTACTCCGCCCACATGTTTATCCATTGATACTTCAAAATTTATGTTTTCTGCTATCTGGAACTTTTACGAACCTTTCAAAAAAGCAACAATAGATGATGCATATCGAAATCGACGCTTTATCAATAAATTGACGAAAGCCAAGCTGACTACCGTTGCACCTTTTTTCCCATATTTGGAAAGAATTCTGTCGTCGGTTGAGTTCTTAAAGATTGGAACAAATGATTGCTCAGAATTCGTAACCGATTACCACAAAGAAGAGTGCTACATTGAAATACCATATCTTCTACTATGTAATATTGCTTCAAAGGAGTCCCACCCACCTCTTAAGTCCATTCATGCATACACATGTACATCCGAAGGGGGTCTTCTGTTTTTTTATACTATAGCCGGGTTTATATGTGGGGAAGGGTACATGAATATGGCTCACTATGAAAGACGGCTATCTAAGACAAGCTCGCTCTTTTATGCACTATCAATGAATTGTATCCAATCTCATTAGAGTCACTTGCCATTACCAGAGTCCCAGTGAAGGATGGCAATGTTGGGCATTATCAGTCTACTATCCCACAGCCTGAATCGAAACTAGCTGTAAGTGTTTTACAACAAGTATGCAAAGCAACTCGAAACAGCTTGAAGCATCTGGACGTTTCAGCCATCGACTTTGCCTTTAAGACTTAAAACTACTCATGGGGTCAACCAAAGTTATGGAAATTCAACAATATTTACGCTTTGTGTCATCGTTCTTTGTTGAATTTGTGAGCCAACCTCATTTCCAGTCACTTGCCCTTGGTAAACTGCCAGAGAATCAATGCCATGAGCTTGTTAGCGTATTTCTCGTTACTCCAACTTCACATTACCAAGAGCTTCACATCTCAATCGCACAAAACAAGGCATCTGAACCAGTGGCTCATTCCCTACCTGACCCTAGTCAACTTCCCTCTACGAATGATCTTCACAAGTCACTAATATTTGTGCATACATCTGATGATTGTGTTGTAATCAGACAAGTTGTTGGTCTACACAGCATGTTGAACTTTAAAAAGCTACAAATACCAATCAATAGCATCGGTTCAATTCATCCTAATCCAAACATAAACATTTCTCATGTTTCTTTGGATTTTAGTCTCCATTCTAAACACCACGGAACAGTAATTGAACAGAACTTGAATACGTTTCTCCTGAAAAACCCTTCTTTGACGGTTCTTGAATTCATATATAACCCTGACACTATTCACTCATCATTGTGGGCCTTAGCTAGCTCTGCCTTGGAGAGTGTATGCCGCCCACCTCATTCTACAGCACTATTGAAAGAGGTTAGACTATGTGCAGTCACCTACAATATGGCAGCTGATGGACAGCCTATAACCAATGGTGCCTCATCTCGTGGTAGCTCCCTGGCTGGGCCATGTGATCATGATGAGATTGTTCGGTTCTTCTCTGTTATAAAAAAGGCTAAAGTACCTTTATCTATTTATGGGGAAAAGCATATATTTTATGAACAACCGATCATTACAACATTGATTGAACAGTTTCGTGAAGATAAACTTGCGAGTATTCGATTCAGTGATAGCTCTAGTGGTACGGAGGTAACACAAAATACGATTAACAACCTGAAACAGATTACTGACAGTTTGGTTATACAAACAAATTAAAGTCGATACATGCTATTGTTTATATTAGATCTATTTACATTAGTTACTTACTATTTAATTAATAGCTGTTGTGCAATTCGAGAAGCTTAACGTATTACACACTATATATCAGTATAGATCTATAATACATTGCTGTTTGGTCTTTTTATTTTCTTCCAGTATCTAAGTGCTTTAGAATATAATAATTCCCGGGGAGTTTCCTAAGTGGCCCAGGGAGTTTCCTAAGTAGCCTGGGAAGTTTTTTAAGTAAAATAATGAACCTCAAATCATGCAATTTGATTGGTTCATTACAATTGTGTATATTATTCTAACTTTAATTATAGCCGTATACTTTCACAGCAATTAATAAGCATGCCCACATTGTAGGCAGTATATATAGTTGGCTTTACTACCATCCTATAAGAGACCCAGACATCTTGAGCTATGAGCAGATCCTCAGCAGAGCACACTTCACATAGCCTGGCATTGAGGCTGGTGTAACCGCCCACTTTTAGTTGCAGAAAGTGGTCTGGGGACACACGTATTCCAAAATGGTTCTGCTGGAATGTTAATTATAAGGCCGGCAACATGTGCATGCTTGATCACGTGCCTGCTGAAATAATTAACATTCCAGCAGAACCGTTTTGGAATACATGTGTCCCCAGACCACTTTCTGCAAGTAAAAGTGGGCGGTTACACCAGACTAGGCATTGCATGGGGTTTATAAGTGGGTTTGGCACATGGACAAAACACACCCTGCATGCCCTTGTTGTGTATAAGGGAGGCCTGCAGGAGGGGATGGTTGGGGTAAGGTATGTCACACCACTGACTCCAGTATTGGGCCATGCAGAGGGAATAGTTGAGGTTGCCCCATGCAAGGTAGCATACGCAGGGATGGAAAATACTATAAACATGCGTGTGCTAGGGTTATAGTATTTGTACACCTTGCGCATGCATGCACCGTGGCATGCATGCATGCATGTATATATGTTGGAGGGACTTGCTCAGTAGCTTATTAACTTGCACATTATGCTTCACCTGCAGCTGCATACAACAGTATATAGAGTCTAATGGGGCTATAGCAATACAGGTTATTAACTTTGTATAACAATAATGATTAACTTGATGGATTACGATCATGTGCATGCCGGCATGCATTGAAACAAATAATTATTAAAATTATGCTGATGTGCATGATTGAGTGTTGTATGGAGTTGTCCTCAGACACATCATTGCAATATTCATCCTAATTCATGTACGTACTCTACTCAAAATAATTTATTGAAGAAAAAAACAAGATCTATAAAGCTAATTTGGTTTCTAACTATATCTACAATGTGCTTAAGTATTATATATAAGTTCCACATATTATATAGCAGATATATCATCGCCAAGGGCCACTAGATGCAGTGCTGCTGCTGCCAGATGAGCTTGATTGGCCACTCTTGTATGGCAGTTCTGTGTGAATGGTTATGGTCAGCTTAACAAAGTTGATGTTATAGCTTTCAATATCCTTGAATCGGTAGACATCTAAGTAGATATCATCTTTGGGGTCATGCAATATCAGAATTGTATTGATCAAACTGGCAAGAAAATAGGTGACTGTTTTCGATTGCACTCCAACAGTAGGCAGTCTTTTCCAAAGGCTTGATTGTTATGTTGAACACTCGAGGCCAGTCAGTGAGATGTTCTGGATGTCTCAGCTTGATCTTTCCCAGTTAAACTGTGGTCATGAAGAACAAGACCCGGGTCACCTTCCACTCCAACATACGGGCCTATAGCGAACTGTATTCAGTCAAATCTCTTAGCTGCACTCCAATTGCATGGTCTCTGTCATTGGATAGTCCATGACAATGGGTCTTTAATGACTCGTGTTCCGGTGTATTCGAGTCCAACACAAAGCGAGAAATCAAAATCCAACAATTTGTTGGACCCTAACCTAAGCTTTTTCAAACTTTCAATCGAAAAATACGTTCATAGTCCACTTTATCCCTTTTAACGCGTAGGTGGGTTTTGTTTTCGAGTACATGCTCACAATTCCATTATTATAAGGAACGAAGGTGTCATAAACCTCTCAAAAACCACCGTTTTATAGCCTATTGCAGGAATAGCTGGGTTACTCATGATGACAGCTCAAACGAATTGACAGCCTATATATTGTCACTATATAGTAAACAGCTAAATTGTATATACGAAACTGATTGTGACTGAACATGCAATAAGCGGTGCATGCATGCATGCAGCAGCTTTAATGACTACATTGCGTAAAAGTGATATGTATGGCTTCCTGATGTAGCTATACAATATAATTGATGTGCAATAATGCTATAGATTGATCAGTGCCAATTACAGTTTCATGCGAAACCAGCTTGTAAAGAAAATTAATGTCATATGACAGGGCCAAGCTAAGGAGTGGCATGAATGACATAATTTTAAAGAAAATACATTCATGAGTACACTAATTAGGAAACTGCAAGGAAAATACATTAAGGGGAACACATGCAGGAAACAGCATTGCCCACTTGCTGGTCAATAAACCTTATTGAGCATGTACACAATATGCATGCATGGTATGGGGGCTGGGGGGAGGGAATTGTAAATATATCCATGCAACATTAATAATGTTATGTTAACAAGTGGCAGATCTCCACGAGCCGGGAGGGCCGGGGAGGGGAGGGGGGGGGGTGAAGGCAACCCCCCCCCCCTTCCTAGTTTGCACTCTTAACTTGTTTATCATACTTTGTCCTTGAATCTATCAATGTGATTGGCTATATACCGGCTGTCATGCAATGGCATTACTCTTGGGTCCTGAATTTCAAATTATTCTCATGGGAGAGTCTTTAAATTGTTGTTACCAAAGTCCTTGTGCCCCCCCCCCCTCCCCCTCATCTCCCTCAAGAAAAAAACTAAAGTTCTAGATCCACCCCTCATGCATGGTGTTAAGGCAAGTAATATATAGCTAACTGGAAGCTACAATTACTATAACTCGGCTGCAACATGCAGTACTGTTAATATATAGTTGTAGAAATTAACGAGGTATGCATGTATAGACTAATGGAGTGTTAGACAAGTCAAAAAGCAGCCGCTATATATTATAATACGAATATAATGCGTATACACCATGCTGATTGGCATGCATGCGAATGACATGCATGTTGTCAGTATTAAATGTTTAAATTATATTAGCATTAGTACATGAATTGAAATTATGAATTAATGCGATCATTCAGGTTACAAAATTATAATTAAATAATAATACACAAACACAATATCTTACTGAATAAAGGGTGTTTCATCCTCTGACTATGTACAGTGTAATCATGTAGTCCACACTGCATGCGATCATCAACTCCTGACATGCATGCATGGTAGCCATTGAACCTGCATGGCTGTATGATGCCAGGAACCAGATCACCTAGCTCATCAGCATCTGCATTAGAGCTGCTGAAACCTGTTATAAACAAGAAAAGCATGCAACATCAGGTGGACCGAGTAAGCCACTATGCTGGAACTATATAGTTGCATGGTGTGGTCTGCTATAATAGAAACGCAGACATGCTCTCACAAACTAGTCATATTTACATGTGAGAGACTGTTTGATATTTGCCACTGGGCATGGATTGGTAATTATTTTACATTTGTAAATCAGCCCCTCCCCTTTTTTATTGCAGAACCAATTCGGGGAGTGGCTGGTTTGAAGCATAAATCTATGCAATACCTAGCTGTATTGTATTCATGGGGCACTCATTGAACTAAACTATATGCAGATCAATGTGCATGTGCACATAAAATGAACCTACCTTAATTAGCCCCAAACACCCACTTTTACAGCAATTTACAAGCTTTCCAGTACCATAATTGTAACTTTATACCATCCTATAAAGAGACCACCCCCATCTCCAGCTACGCAGACAGCTAGGAGCACACTTCACATGCATGCTACTTATGGGGCTTAGCTTAAAAGAGGGTAAGTTTGGTATGTGGATGAAATACACCCACGAGTCCCTTTGTAAGATCCACGAGTCCCTTTGTAAGAAGGAGAGGATGGTTGGCATGGGGCTCAGGTATAATTGCAGTATTCATTTAAAAAGAACAACTTTTTCTTCCGGCCTATTGAGCCTTTTTATTAAATATGCATTTTTTTCTATAATTGTTTTGGCATTCTATGAAAAAAAAAAAACACAGTTTCTCTCAACCTTTATAGTTTGGGGATCAGGGTTATAGCATGCAGAGGCGGGAATAGCTATAGTAGAATGGGCCGGGGAGGTTGCCCCAAGCAGGAGCAGGGATGGAAAATCACTACACATGATGTGCTATGGTTATTATATTTGCATGCATGCACTGCATGATGTGGCATGCATGCATGTATATAATTATGTTATAGACCTGCTATATTCATGCCCGGCTCAGCAGGGTGGGCCAGGTGGGCCATGGCCCACCCAACTTTTTTCGGACATTCAGATATTAATGGTATAGGTTAAAACAAATTATGGTTGAACTTTCTGAATAATATGGCATATAGTTATATGTTTGCATGGCCCACTCAATGTTTTAGTCAGTGAGCCGGGCTTGTATATAGCTTGATTAACTTGCACATATATAACAGTTTGTTTAATTCTACAAAACATTCAAAATCTAATCAAATAATAGATCTATAGACTATAGTACATTATTACATGAAAAAAAGACCATATAGGCTAATACTGCTGAATTGGGAGCACATTGCATATAAATTTCCATATAGCAGTCAGTATCATCTTCAATAAGGGCCGCTATATATATGCTTGCAGATGCATGAGCTTGATTGGCCACTCTTGCTGGCTGTTCTGCATGCATGCATGGTTATATGCATGGTCAGCTTAACAAAGTTGATGTTATAGCTCTTGGCATCCTTTAAATCGGTATCGGTAGATAGTATCATCGGCCTTATTGGTGCATGCATGGGGTCAATATCAGCATTAATTGCATTGATCAAACTGGCAAGGAAATAGGTGACCATTTTCAATTGCACTCCAACACTGAGTAGGCATGCAGTCTTTTCCAAGGCTTGATTGTTATGCCTTGAGACTCGAGGCCGTATATAGTGAGATGTATTGGATGTCCCAGCTTGATCGTTTGAGTTAAACTGTGGTCATGCATGAAGAACATGACCCATACAGTATAGTGATCTATATTCACTTAGATTTTGCAGCTGCATGCACTCCAATTGTGCAAAAGTGATATGTTTACTGATGATGTACCAGTACATACAATACAATTAATTGATGTGCAAAATGCTATAGATTGATGCCGATTACAGTTTAATTCATGTGAAACCACCTTGTAAAGAAAATTAATGTCATATGACATGCAGGGCCAAGCCAAGGAGGGGTAGGTGAGTGACATATAATTTTAAGGAAAATACATTCATGAGTATACATGCACTCATTGAGAAGCTAGCTGCCCAAGGAAAATACATTAAGGAGAACACAGAAGGAAACTGCCCATGCATGCACTATCATTCAACCATGCATTTGGGAACTTGCATTGCATGCATGAGAGAATTTCATTCATATAATGCATGCCACTGCATGTGCTATAATATAGTAATTTGAAAATTAAATATCGACAACTGGATTCACTGGCATGCATCAGAGTGTGTAGATATATATGCATGCATTATATTCATCTGACTATATACTTCATGCCTTTGGATCTAGAATTAAGTTTGGTTTCTTTTTGAAGGCTGCATGGGGGGGGGGGGGGGGTCAAGGAGTTCGGTCACAAATTAAAGCAGACTCTCCCATGAGAAATTTTTAAATAATCATAGTTTAGACAGCAGCTTGGCTGCATGTTTGTGCAAAAAAATTATACATAGATTCATCTATATAGCAGCAGTCACTATATATTGATAGCTTCATGCATCTCGCATGCATTAAGGACAAAGTATATACTTGTGTATATTGCACGTACATACTCAATATAATGTTTATTGACCAGCAAGTGCATGCATGCATGGGCAATTTCCTGTTCAATGTTTTCTCCTTTGTAAGGTAATGTATTTTCCTAATTGGGCGGTTTGCTACTGAATGTTTTCTTTAATGTATTTTACTTAAAATTATGTCACTCACCTGCCACTCCTTAGCCTTGCCTATACAGAATTTCAATTTTCTTTACAAGCAGGCATGTTCACATGAAACTGCATGCATTTAGCACCATTATAACTGATTGCACATATCAGGAAGCCATACATATCACTTTGGTGTAGGCATATGCAATGTACATGCGTACACACTGCTATTTTTTTCTATAAAAGCTGCTGCATGCATCCACTTATCATACTCAGTGTTGTTCACTGTACAGTTTAGCTGTTTAATAGTGACAAAATATATAGGCTGTCAATCCAACTGAGCTGTCAATCTATTTGAGTTGTCATCATGTGTGACCCAGCTATTCCTGCAATTGGCTATAAAACAGTGGTCTTTGAGAGGTTTATGACACCTTCATTCCTAAAGGATAATGTGGAATGGAATTGCGAGCATGAACTCGAAAACAAAACCCACCTACGCGTTAAAAAGGACAAAGTGGACTATGAACGCATTTTTCGGTTGAAAGTCCTGAAAAAGCTTAATTTAGGGTCCAACAAATTGTTGGATTTCGATTTCTCGCTTTGTGTTGGACTAGAATACACCGGTTCACGAGCCGTTAAAGATCCATTGTCATGGACTATTGCTAACGAGAGTGACCGTGCAATTGGAGTGCAGCTGCGAGATTTGGGTGAATACCATACACTAGGCCCGTATGTTGGAGTGGAAGGTGAACCAGGTTATGTTCTTCGTGACCACAGTTTAACTGGAAACGATCAAGCTGAGATAACCGAAAGGAATGCTCGAGGTCACTGGCCTCGAGTGTTCAACATAATGATTCAACCTTTGGAAAAGACTGCCTACTGTTGGAGTGCAATCGAAAACGGTCACCTATTTTCTTGCCAGTTTGATCAATACAATGCTGATATTGACCCCACCAAGGATGATATCTATTTGGATGTCTACCGATTCAAGGATACCGAGAGCTATAACATCAACTTTGTTAAGCTGACCATAACCATTCACACAGAACAGCCATACAACTCTGGCCCATCCAGCAGCTCAGGCAGCAGCTCATCTAGCAACCCTTGAAGATGATAGACTGCTATACTCAGAACTAATGTGCCTTGATGCAGTGTGCTCCTAATTTATTAACCTTTATATAGGCCCTTTTTTTCATGGTATATAACATTATACCTTATTTGATTACATTTTGAAACTTTATTAGTTTAATTAAGCACGCATGCATGCCAATTAGTTGTAGTAAACCCAATTCTAGTTTTTTTTTCTTCAATAAATTATTTTGAGTAGCGGACTATGAGGATGATTCAGTATTGTGTTTTGGGACAATTCCATATGCAGACTCACACAGTAAGAAAGGCCTGCCTTTATTGACAGCACTAACTATATGCACAGTATAATTTTAAAGCAAATTAACCATTTGTTTTAACACCATATATAGCTAGTGCATGCATGCATGCAAGCATGGTCATTAAATCCCAGTTTAATTATCATAATTATTTTAGTTCGAAAAATTTAACCGTATTGCTAAATGATATGGTGTCATGAACGTACCTATACTACAAGCAAACACCCTGCTTTACAATACAATAAACATAATTATTTTAAACTACCGTATAGCGGTTTAATCGTTGACAGATTTTTAATTTGGCGATTGGCAGTTTGCAATGTATAAATCACCAATATTATTATTGCTGATATGTGTATGTACGCGCATGTGTCACAATCATCACCAGTAATAAAGCCGTCAATAATGGTTTTTTTATGTAAATCGTCAAATATAACCGCTATACATACAATGAATAAATCACTTTGATGTTCTGTGCTTAAGAGGGATTAAAATAGTATATGAACGACCTCTAGAAGCCATATAAAATTTCAACTATATATATATATAGTGCATGATACTGAGCAATAAACAAGTTGCATGAACATTGTCAAACAAAGCGAGCACTGTGTGGCTAGCTAAACTACATGTAAGTATTACATGCATGTGTTCTGAACCATGAGTCCAGTATCACATAGTAAGCAACAATTATAGGACACGCTATGTATGGGAGTAATTATAATAATGGTAGGATAAGTACATGTACTGTATTACAACGGTTTTATTAATCACACACTGCAACAGTACACTGGGGCGAATTTTATAATAACACTGATAAAGGCACACCTACAAGTGGTGGGAAAAACAATATAATATGGGATAAATATGCAACACAGTATGGTAGGACACATGTACATGTACAATAGTACAGTTGAGCAAACAGTAAGTGATTTCCTCAGTACCTGAATAAGCGATAGATCAGAAATTATTTCCAACACAACAGCAATGACTTCAGCAGCTGACACATGTCTAAACAACGATGATATTTTCATGCTAACACAGTCCAGAGGATGATATAATGGTTTGCCGGGTAATTTACTTGGTTGAAAGTGTGACTATATCAAAGAAATACTCCTCGGTTTCCTTTGGGTGTGAGTGCCAATTCTATTTGGGAAGAGGAACGTCTTACTGAAGCTATATCAATGGAAATCATAGAAATTTTTAATTCAATACACAATGTACAGTGTAATACGGAAGAAGAATGTTTATACCTTTCGGTAAAAGTGATATTTTGGTGGAAAACATGCCGTGAGAAGGATACCTAAAGCAAAAAATATATACCAGTAATGCATTCAACCTTCTTATATACTATAGCTTTCTACACTGTATATACAGGTATATACACGTGTACGTAACCAGATGACTGCTGCAACAGTATACTAGTGTCCACATGACCCAGTGATGAGCTGGTATAGTCCTTCCAGTGGAATCCATTAGTCTGGCGGTTGAAGAGGTGTCGAGTCATTGATATAACTAGGCCCCAGGAGGGGGTCTGGAAGTTTAGAGCACCTAGTATGAGAGAGACAAACATATGTATGTGAATGATGATGCATAATGATGTCAAATGATGCTTACAATGTCTATATTAAATATGTTGGTTGCAACTGATCGAACATGCATGCTATGGTTCCTCAGGAGACAGTATGCATAACCACACGAGGCTTTTACCTGTTAAAGATCAATTAATCAATGATTAGTTGTTATACACATAATGAATTTCCCTCGTGTATATACAATATGTGTTACCTTATCAAAGCTTTTTATACTGCCATGGGTCGGTGAAGAACGTGTGTTCCATTAGTTTAGGGTTCCATTGTGAGAACAGCTCGTCTATCAGTTGACGATAGCGAGATGAGTTGGGTTTTGTAAGGTCCTCGTGAATACCAATATATGTAAGTAATGAATGGATGAAGTAACAATGGAAACACCCACTATACAATAATTATACATGTGAAAAGAAAATAATATAGGGACGGTTTTACTGTATCAAAATAAATACATTTGGAGTGCTGAGATTCCTGTGAGTTGGCACATACACACACAAAAAAAAACGCCTTAACGCCTTGCTCCCCTCGGCATTCTACCTCTCCTTTTCCTTCGTTGCTCTTCCAATTGGACGCTGATTATACTCTCGAGGAATAACAGGTCTTGGACGGTATGGTCTATCGTGGTGCAATACATCTATACAATATATAGAATAATCACACTGAATAAGAACACAGAGATATACTTTACTTATGTCTTATATTAGCACCAGGTTCACTGGATACGAAATAGTGAAAATGAAATAGGTAGCAATTGATACATGATTAAGGAAAATAGTTTAACACAAACATACATATAGTACACACAGACAGGGATTGACTAATATAGGATACTTCTTCCTTCCTAAATACCAAGTCAGGAACATAAGAAAAGATACGTATGATAAACATTCGTTTAGCGAAACTAACGTCCAATAAGTAAAATAATGTTGGAACCATAAGATATATTGCATGTACTTACCAGATTGTATGATTAGGCTCAGGTTGGATCCATTTCAGCTTGTATTGCAACTATTAATAATCACATGATAATCACATGATCATACAATATAATTAAGATGTGACGAAATACTCACCCAACATGATCCCTTTAAAACATAGCGGTCCTTTGGATGGGAAAACCCTTCACAAATCACCTTAGTTTCAGCAAACGTAACACCCTCCCTCAGATCGGCAGTACAGTTCCACTACATATAGTAATGCATACAATAGTTAATGATTGGTATTATAATAAATTACTACTCACCTGTATATCAGGTCCATTAAATCCAACGTTAGTACACTTCACTGATATAGGCATGTACTTACTATCCCATCCAGCACAATCATCCACACACTCCAATTGGTGTACACGAGGGCTACGCCTGCTATAGTGGTCAGCTTCCCTCTAATGAAAGTCATTTTTTCCACCTTCTCTAAGAGTATCTTTTGTGGCTTTGTAACAGACTCCACTATATTGTGATACATATATAGAACAATAACATAAACTATAACTTGCATTATTCCATACCAACACCACATAGAACAATCAACAAACAAAACACGAGAATTTTCTTTTCCATGTTAATGTCGTTACAACTAACAAGGTGCTAAATAGCACATTCTTGCATTTTTATAGCATGGAAACCATTGTCTTCACACCACGCCACACCCATCTTGGGGTATGAAATGGTACTATAATGGTTACGTCATATGATAGTATAGTGCTCTCCTCATGTAGTATTTCAATCTCAGCAAGTGCAATCGACTTATAAAGTGGTCACATGATAATTGCATACATACAATTCATGGTGGTAATAGCTGTACTTCATTATGAATATAGAATATTATTGGTTTATAAGTATAACCACACCCATCACAATATCACAGTGCGTGTATAATAATGCTAAGTGAGCATAACATAAATTACATACACTGGTAGCAGTATCTCTTTAAAGAGCATAAAGATCATTATAATATTCTCGACTAAATGAATATCCTTTGTTTCAAAAATAGATTATCACTGAAGAGCTGTGTGAGGATTTACAGCCTCAGCAATTATGCAACATTTGCAGGGTGGGGCTTTGCTTCACAGCAAAACTAGCCCCTCCTTTTCTAAGAGTATATAGTATAAAGTGCTAATGAGCATATGCATGTATGCATTGGTGTACCTAGTCTCACGTTACCAGACCCTCCCACTTCGCGCAGCAAGTGGGAGGGTCTGGCAACGTGAGACTATAGGGTGTACCTCTGGCAAAAATAGCCATACAGGTTCTAAAAATAGCATATCCACAATGGAGAAAAAGTTTGTCAGCATGCAAATTAATTGTGGTTATTATTAGTGTTGTATAATATGTCCATAAGCAGTATTAATCTTCATCCAGGGGTGATGGTGTTGTTATACCTTTATTTGTATGAACTGCTGGTTATAGCACAGAAAGCCACAAATACAGTAATAGCAGTGCATATAACGACAGCTGTTGCAGCTCCAGTAAATAAGTGTATAAACTGCTAGGTTGTACCATATAAAAGCTCATGCATATATGGCTGGGTCATAACAGTAGAAGGAGCTCTGTAATATATCACCTAATGTATCATAAAAATATTAATTGTTATATATGTGATATATTTCTGTAACTAAGAGAGTAGGAGGGTAATTGCCCACCCTGCCCCTCCCCTACCCCCCCCACCCCCCCCCCTCCTGTTCCTACAGTCTACCCCCAAAATATGACCACCTTCATACCATGCACAGTGCTGTGTCAGAACCATCAAAATTTGAACTTAAGTTTGTAGAATTTATTGGAGTTTTACTAAAATCAAATCCACCACCCACAGTGATCTGCCAGCCATTTGTAGGTCCTCCCCTCTATCAGTCATCACCTTCACCTTCCTAAAACACACTGTCTATATCGGCCTATTATATTGTTGTGTGGGCAAATTATATACACAGCAACCCACTGAGCTAGATTTAAATGAACATTACTGAAACCAACATAAAAGTGGTGTGGCAAGGTGGAGCTTGCTACATTGGAAAACCAGCCCCTCCTTTTTCTAAAAGGGCATGTGTAAAGCGCTAATGAGCACATGCATGGCTATGGCAAAAGAAAGCATGCATAATCTCATGGCTCTAAAACTCAATGAAAGGAAAGCTCGTAGTTAGTGTGAACAGTAATTGTTGAATAGTGTCTGCATGAAGAGCTAGGGGCAATACATCACTTGTTTCCTAATACTGAGTTAATAAACTAAAAGGGTAATAACTACATTCTAGAAGCTGTACATTTATAACTAAGTACTATAGTGTTTATACAGGCTGTATAATACTATAGTTATTTAAGTGTAAGTTAGTTGCCCTGAGAATTTCCCGCTTTAATTTGCTAAAATAACACATCCACTGAAATCTAATACATCTAATGCATCATACTACTAAAACAATGGTAATGCATCTACTGAAACAATGGGTGTTCAGTTAACGCCTTGCTCCCCTCGGCTTTCTACCTCTCCTTTTCCTTTGTTGTCTTCTTCCCATTGGACGCTGACCATACTCTCGAGGAATGACAGGTCTTGGACGGTATATGGTCTGTCATGGTGCAATACATCTACAATATTATGGAATAATCACATTGAATAAGGACACTGAGATATACTTTACTTACCTCTTATATTAGCACCAGGTTCTCTGGGTACAAAGTAGTGAAAATAAAATAGGTAGCAATTGATACATGATTAAGGAAAATAGTTTGACACAGCACACATACGGTACACACACACACATGCAGGGATTGACTAATAGGATACTTCTTCCTTCCTAAATACCAAGTCAGGAACATAAGAAAAGCTATGAAAAACATTCGTTTAGCGAAACTAATGTTCAATAAATAAAATAATGATGGAACTGTAGGAAATTACATGTACTAACCAGATTGTATGATTAGGCTCAGCTAGGTCGGATCCATTTCAGCTTATATTGCAGCTATATGAATGATCACATGATAATCACATGATCATACAGTATGATTAAGGGTGACAAAAGTACTCACCCAACATGATCCCTTTAGAACATAGCGGTCATTTGAATGGGAAAACCCTTCACAAGTCACCTTAGTCTCAGCAAACGTAACTCGATCCCTCCCTCAGATCGGCAGTACAGTTCCACTATAGAGTAATGCATACAATAGTTAATGAATGGTACTGCAATAAGTTACTACTCACCTGTATATCAGGTCCATTAAATCAAACGTTAATACACTTAACTGATATAGGCATGTACTTACTATCCCATCCAGCACAATCATCCACACACTCTAATTGGTGTACACGAGGGCTATGCCTGCTAGTGGTTAGCTTCCCTCTAATGAAAGTCATTTTTTCCACCTTCTCTAAGAGTATCTTCTGCGGCTTTTTAACAGACTCCACTGTACAGTGATATATACATATGTATAACAATAACATAAACTATAACTTGCATTATTTCATACCAACACCGCATAGAACGATCAACAAACAAAATACGAGTATTTTCTTTTCCATGTTTATGTCACTATGACTAACAAGGTGCTAAATAGCATGTTTTTGCATTTTTATAGCATGGAAACCATTGTCTTCGCACCTTGCCACACTCCATTTGGTATAAAATTATATTATAAATCTTACATCAGAAGGTTTCCTTCATGTAGTATTTCAATAATCTCGTCAAGTGTTATTGAGTCATCTATAAAAGTAGTCCCATGATAATCACACACAAACAGTTAATGATATACGTACAGTACATAATCACTCCAGCTATAGTCATCAGGATTATAGTAACCCCCATCCAGCAGTATGTAGATCACCTATATTATAACCAAACATCCTAACAGTTGTACTTCATTATAATAGTCTCATAATGAATATTATTGGTTTACCATAAATACAACCACACCTGTTAATTTACAGTATCACTGTGCAAAAGTGTTAGTCGT
>JAYJLX010127071.1:0-16762 GCA_036873525.1 Chalinula nematifera
TGTAATAGGAGTTTCTATTAATATTACTATTACAATAAACTTTTATTCTATTACTATTACTATTACATTGGTTTTCTCATTAGCTATTACTATTACTATTACTATTACATTGGTTTTCTCATTAGCTATTACTATTACTATTACTATTACAATGAATAATGTAATCTTTACTATTACTATTACTATTACTATTACATATTACCCCATGCCTGGTACTTACACTCCATGCATAGCAGAATGCCAGTTGAATGGCCTCTGGCTGGCTGATTAACACCATCCCCTAATTACCCCCCCTCCCCTTCCCAACCCATATATAAACACCACCTAAATAAGCAAAGTAAGCACTTCTGCAATAAATAGAGTCAAGATTGCAATTACAATGCATGGGTTTCAGCCTTGTGTCATCATTTGCAATCTCAAACTTCACCCCTCGTAAATGTCATACAGTTCCACATACGTGTACACAAGCAGTGGGGGGTGAATTAGGTGTTAGTCACAATAGAATGTTATAAAACAGGTGGTGCTTTGGATACGTCCACCTTACTACTTATTTTTATTCATGACAAAATGTTTAGAAAAAAAAAGGTACACTTAATTTCAACACTCATACATGAGTCATGAAGTTAATTTGTATAAATAATTAATTTGATATGGAAAATACAAAAAAAAATAAACAATTTGTTGTACAACAGTAATTCCTCCCCTCTAAATATAATACACTTACAAATTGATATTTTCCTGTAACAGTATCGGTGTATTTGATTCTACCACTATAAACAAGTTCGGCACTCCATCCCAGAGGCAGTCGATACTATAGTAATAGACCAGTAAAATAACTCTAAATTTTAACTGCCTGAAATTTCTTCAAATAAACAAATCATGGAAAATAATGTTCATTACGTACAGTTAAATACTAATGAAATCAACAAAAGCTTTCCGAAAATTTGGGGCTACATAGATTTGTGATGGCATGCTCGTTATTCATATTATGTAATCTAAGTATACATGTATATAGAGTATATACATGTAAAGTATCAGTGGACTAACTTTAGCTATAGTGTCTTCACTGATTCCATTGGCTAACAACAGATGTTCCTTACCCAACACAGTAGCAATAAGGACTGGAGATTGTTTATACTGTAACAAAGGAAGCAGACAGCAAATAGGAACAAGTTTGACTTGAGCCAGCTTAGAACTAGCATTAATAATAGCTACATGCACTGATTTAGTGGATTGGCCTGGCTTTTAATGTGTGATGGTAAAGGTGACTCATCAGTGTTACAGTTAACTAACTATATAGTAGTGACGTACTTCAAAGGTACTGTGTGGTCTTTAAAACAAATGTAAGTACTTGTGCTTAAACACAAGTATAGGATAATTGGTGCAGTAGATTAAATAAACCTGCATGTGTATTACATGACTCCACCCATTCAAATAAAATATGATCAGAGTTGTTGAGTGCTCTGAGACTAAAAAGTAAGTCACTTCTATAAATGTATACATAATATTGTTTAAACTATGGTATATGACCTGGGTTTATGGGAGTAATTTATCCTCAACCTTCGTTTCATGGATGTTTTACATAATAGCCCAAGGCAAAGCTATATGAAATCCCAAAAAAGCCCCGCCTACCAGTTTAAAAATATATAAAGTAGATACTGTATGCAAAGTTTCTATCTGGCTATAGAATCTCAAGTGAACAATATAGCAACTAAGCATGAAGCACAAGGTTTCTATGGTTACCAAGGGATTCTATACACCATAGAAATTGAAAATAAGCATGCAGTAGCATAACTATGTAGAATATAATAATTTTCAGGGAGTTTCTTATAAGTGCCCTATAGGGAGTTTTCTAAGTAAAATAATGAATCTGAAATAGTGCAATTCAATAGGTCATTATAATAGTGTATATTCTAAACTAACCTTATCCTCCTGGTATAGATTAGCACCATGGGATATCAATAACCCTACTGTGGCATCAACATTACGATAGGAGGAGTTTAGAAGGCAATGGTGTAATGGAGTTTGGAAATTCTAATTTTAGAAAATAAATTGCATGGTCTCATACATGTAACTCCATATTTAAGATTCATTAATAACTACTACTAACTCATTCTAGGGTCTCATTCCTGTACTATGAGTGCATACCGTATTTCCTCGAGTAATAGCCGCGGCTACTGAAAATTTCAGCTCAATTTTTGCCCCAAAAAATGAAGATTTTTTGACTTTGAGGAAAACAAAAAAGTTCTGCCCGCTCTGGGATTCGAACCTGGATTTTGAGCATCACATGCAACATGCACTAGCTCTACCTCTAGACCACTTAACCTTTCCACTATATCCAAACATTGCTAAAATAGCTTTTAATGCGGCTACTATTCGAAGGGTGGCGTCTGATCGAGGAAACACGGTATTCATATGAACTTACATGCATGTAACAACTGTATGAATTTAAAGGTTATTAGTGTATAGTACATAACACTACATATTATAATAATGTTACAGTTTACATATTGAGTGTACATGCTTTCAACACTTAATATAGTAGATATGTGTCTCCTGATCACTTCCCAGGATAGGTATGATAAAGTATATAGTATAGACTATTACTATAATAACAATAATACTCTAATATAAAAGTCTACATAACTAACCTCATCCACAGTATTCACTGTGGCTCCGTGAGATAGTAAACTACTAACAATGTCTTTATTACGATAGGTAGCTATATGTAGTGGTGTTCGACCCTGTGATACAACACAAAAAAATGAACTTATATGCAAGTACTATATCAAACGGCTATTACAATACAACAAGTATGTTTAAGATAGATTCTTACTTGCCTTATTGTCTTTAATACCTACTGTGGCTCCGTGAAACAGTAATATATTAACCACATCACTGTGAGCAAACCAAGAGGCTATATGTAACAGTGTGCCAAACTATAGCAAATAATATAGCAGATAAAATAATGAGCCTGATAATAATATTATAATTATTATGCTTTTAGTTAATAAAAAAATAAAATAAACCTTAATTACTCACTGAGGTTGTAGTACTATCTAATGTGGCTCCATGAGACAGTAATACACTAACAATATCACTGTGACCATACATAGAGGCTATATATAGTGGTGTCCAACCCTATTAGTAAATAACATTATACAGTGAATGAATTATTCAACCTGATAGTAATAATAGTTATACTGCATTATGATATATAATAAAGAAATAAAATAAACCCTATAATTACTCACTGAGGTAGTGGTATCCACTGTAGCTCCGTGAGACAGTAATACATTAACAACCTCACTGTCATCATTCCTAGAGGCTACATATAGTGGTGTCTCACCCTAGTATAGTGGATATACACAGTGAATGGGATAATGAATATGATATGATATATGCTTTCAATTAAATAAATTCTAATAATATACCAATTTGTCTTTAATATCCACTGTGGCTCCGTGAGATAGTAATATATTAACAACAGTAGTGCGACAATTTTTAGAGGCTATATGTAGTGGTGTATCACCCTATATAGTGAATAATACAGAGTGAATGGAATAATAAATACAATATGATATGATACTATAATTATTATGCTTTTAACTAAATGAAATTTTAATACCAATCTGTCTTTAATATCCACTGTGGCTCCGTGAGATAGTAAAGTATTAACAACATCACTGTGACCATTAGCAGAGGCTACGAGTAGTGGTGTATCACCCTATAGTGAATAATATACAATGAATGGAATATTGAACCTGATAATAATAATAGTTATGATTATTATGCTTTCAGTTAATTAATAAATAAATCTTAATTTACTCACTGAGGCTGTGGTACTATCCACTGTGGCTCCGTGAGACAGTAATATATTAACAATATCCGTGTGACCATTCCAAGAGGCTGCCAATAGTGGTGTAAGACTCTATAGTGGATAATACACAGTGAATGAAATAATAAATAATTATGATATAATTATGATAATATATTAATGCTTTCAGTTAAATGAAATTCTAATACCAATTTGTCTTTAATATCCACTGTGGCTCCGTAAGACAGTAGTATATTAACAACAGTAGTGTGGCCATTAGCAGAGGCTATATGTAATGGTGTATCACCCTATAGTGGATAATACACAGTGAATGGAATAAATATGATATGATATAATTTATTATAATTATGCTGTCAGTTTATAATACCCCATTGTCTTTAATATCCACTGTGGCTCCATGAGACAGTAATATATTAACAACAGTAGTGTAACCTTTAGCAGAGGCTATAAGTAATGGTGTCTGACCCTATAGTAAAAAAAATTATGGAAAAAATGTAATATTTCAAAAGTTGCAAATAAAACATTAACCATCATCAAATGGTTTGCTAACCCCAAATTAACTACCGTAAACGTAGAAAATTTCGACCAGCAAAAAATTCCGTCCTTTTCGACCTTCCTTGAAAAGGTCGAAAATAATATTATAGCATTTCAAGAGTATACAATAACATTACTGTAAGACTTACATAAATTAATGCCCATAACTTTCTGTTATGGGTGGAGCTAATTTATTTTTGTAAAAGTTGCTTTGGAGGTGGGGCTCTTAGATTGTTGAGTGCATGTGTATTTGGTGTCTTTAACTGTATACAAACATGAATCTTCTTCAGCTCGTGTGCTATATTGCAACCACACCCATATGGGTCGAAATTAACTATTCATGAATGAAAGTCGAAATTTTTACTGGTCGATTGAAAATTTCTACATTTACGGTATTTGACAACTTTATGTACTAATTTAGTCCTGATATAAATTTTTTTCATTTCAAAGCTCAGTTTATGTTGAACTCGATCTTTTTGTCAACCAACAAGAAATAATTAATGATTTGTATTATAAGCATCATCAAGTGACCCGAACAAATATCTTTTTTTATGACATAGAAATTTTTTCCATGTGTATATGCAAACAGTATTTATACAGAGGGGCACATACACCTAATAGAGCAAGAAAAAATTAAAAAATGCTCAAGAGGTTTTGCCTTTGGGAGACAAATAAAAAAATGATTAAAGCATACATGTAGGGTTCAATTTTAAAATGATACCATAAATAGCATGCATGTAGCAGTGATAAAATTATTTTCCTGTAAAACCATCTGCCATTTTATAGGGCAAGATTGCATTGTGGAAGTGGAGATAGCCTTCTTTTTTGATAAAATGTTTTGAACTAGAATCATTAATAATTTTAGCAAGCTTTAACTGAGATGAATCAATAGCTGTATAGGTATAATATAGGTATGAATTTTTATTAGGCTTGCAGCTTACCCTCTGCTCAGAGTCGTGCATATTATTTGTGGAAAGAAATTGTTTTTGTTAACATCTTCCACTGTTGAGTATATATTAATTTGCCCTATAAAATAGCATCCAATTACCCACTATGTCTAAATATTCATTGAACTTAATTGATTTGGCTAAAGGGTCTACATTATACATACCATCAAATTAGCAGTATCAACATCAGCTCCTGAATCAATCAGTGCTTGGACACGCTCTTCATCATTATTATCAGTTGCCATAAAAAGCTCCTTATTCTATTCAATGAAGGAAAATATATTATGTGTTTCACATAGCACTTCACTATAATGAACCAGGCAATAAAGAAAACAGTTATTTTAAAATTGAGTCACTCCTTTATAACTAACCAACTTATCGTTTGATGATCGATCAACCTTTTCTGAAATATATAATAATAAAATATAAGAAATGCTAATAAAATTACAAAATAAGGTACAAAATTTATGTACAGGATATTACACTGTTGGGTGGTTATGGGCATATCCGAGACTAATTATCTCTCAGGGAGTTATATGCCCATAACCACCCAGTAACAGTGTAATATGTATCTTATACCAGATAGGAACAAAGAAACAATCTATGGCACATGTGTATTTATGTATTTCACAAGTTAAAAAGCAAAAAAAGCAATGAGTAATCTTGAAAAGTGAACAATTCTGATCATTTGTTTATTTAACCATTGTATTCTTGATGTGATTGTGTAAACAAAGTCTGGAGGTAGGTTATGGGCATATAACTCACAGTAAAGATCAAAGGGTTGCCATGGTGATATCACTACTATGGTAATTACTAAAATCAATATAATATGAAACCATCATTATAAACAAACAAATGGGTCTTTTGGCTTATGGTTATAAAGTCTATTGATTGAAGCAGAATTGTAGTTTAAAATTATTACATATAACTAAAAACAATGAAACACCCAACCTAACTCCAATTAGTGCTCAGTTCTAAGATAAACAAAACTGGTATGTATACTGTATATTATGTTACTTTCACGGTTGTATCTGTTTATTTAATAAATAAATCTCTAATTTTTGCGAAAATTATAATGCATCTATTTTTGAGGGTGCTATTGATGCGCTATTGCCAATGCATGCATGCACAAAAATTGAATCCACACTAATATAGTTAACTATATAGCTATGCGTTATTTGAATAGATTACAGTGGAACCTCCGAAAGGTTACTTTGGGACCCTATATAAATTGAAGTACTTTGTCCTTTATAGAGAGGTTGTCCTCTTCTCGGAGGTCAAAATGTATTAGACAAGTGTATTTGGGACACGAGCAAGTGTCCTTTGTTGAGATAATTATTATACTACGTCCCTTTTTCGGAGTGTCCACTATCGGAGGTTGCATGTAGTACTGACTTTTTATAGCTCTGGAAGTATTCTCACTGTCAGAAAGCTTTCTTTTACGAGATACAATTTCTTCTTTATGAATTAATGAAACCTCACGATGCTTTGCCACCACTTTTTTATGGATTTGAGTCTGTAATGATAGCAGTGCATCTATGCAAAACAAACAGAATATAATACTCAATACTAATCAAAATAATTATGGTGGTCTATATAATTATTTTGGTAATTTGTGATGTGCATGTATATACTATAGACAACTAAAAAACACATACATGCATGCATATATATTCTGTAGCAATTATCGCGAGTTATAAACTGCCAATCACAAATTATATAACCCACTAATATATGAATATCAAAAAAACAACTAATAAACCTTTAATCTGATCCAGTTCTGATACCATGTTTTTATACATATGAAGTTGATCCTCTGAAATTTCACTAGTGTCAGTGGCTACATCATCCTGTGGAATACCAGCTAATGGCACATACGGTTTGTAATAGTAAATATATAGTATTTCTTCCCCATGCTAACCTTTAAACAGCATTTGCTCAGCCTTTAGTGGTGTTTCCTACAGTGTTAATTACTATTATAAATTATATTACAGTATCATTGTAGAATTAATTGGTAACCATTTCCTCCATCTTTATTGTGTGCTGTTGTAATCGCTTAAACAGCTTGCTTTTGAATATCTGAAGTTGATTCTCCACAATTTCAGTGGTTACATCCCAATCTGGCTTCATTGGTATACCGGCTAATGGTGGTTGGTCTGTAATAGTGGGTATTCATTACTCATAATTAGGATAATAATATACCTAACCTTGTAAATTTTGCTCAGCCTCAAATTTTAATGGTGTTTCCTATATAAATAATTATAATATCTATTAATATAATATTAGTACCATTGATAGAATCAGCCGTTACCATGGGCTCCATTTTTATTGCCTTCTGTTGTAATAATTGCTTACTGATGTCAACAGTGATTCCTTCTTTCTTCAGTGTGCTGATGACATCATCATTTGTTAGATATTGTAGTACTGTTCGGGTAATATGAGGTAGAACAGCAAACGTAACGATGATACAATTCCTTGTGATATTAGCAATCATCAATTGATCAATGCAATCGCTGTTGTCAAAACATTGCTTGAGGAATTGCTTTAGATCAACTATGCTCTTTCCCTCCCACTCTGATTTCAAGTGTATCGTAAATTTCGGTATTCCTGCTGGATAATCAGGACGAAGGTCTGGACACTGTTGGAATACGTCTTCCAATTTGATTAGGCTGAACCTCAAAAAGCTGAGAAAAATTCCTTCATAGCCTTCCACACATTTTTTAAGCACTTCACTCTGTGATACTCCCTGGAATACCTTAATCAGGGAGTAATTGATGTAACCAATGAAATTATGACGAACGAAATAGTTCAAGATGGCATCTGGTGTGCTGTAATGTTCAATTTTTGTCAAGTGCTTCTCAATTTCATCATCAACCTTTTCTTCTTCATCTTGAAAGTGTTGGCTGATGTAGAGACGAAGTTTATTGACCCTAACACTGGATATGTTATCACTAACAATGTCCACGAGTATTCTGAACGCTGCCTTGAGCTCACGGGCTGAATTCTGAACATCATTTGTTTCTATAACAGCCTCTACAGAAATGAGCTTGTTCGTAAAATCTGTTGGAACTAAATAAAATGGAAATTATGACGTAAAAAATAATAAAAATAACAATGCTATATTGCATGGCTACCTTGAGTTTGATCTTGATCTACATCTTCAATATCATTTACAGAAACTATATGCAATAGAAAATGATAAATAAGCTATTCATAAAAAAAGTGTAATCTACATAAAATTATTATACTGTATAATTATATACTATAATATTATGCAAGGCAAGAGAGTATTGTCTGGTGTGCTGCAATCCTAACAATTGGTATATCCATTTTAACAGAATCATTACATTATAACATTCATGATGCAGTCAACCACATCAAATAGTACATGCAGCAATATGGCAGATGAAAGTAGAATATTAGGATGCCAATCATTAAAGCAATAATATCATACATGCATGAACTAGGCAAATAATCTTTGTTGAGACCTTAGAGTATCAGTGACCAGTATAATAAAGACATTTCTCCATAGCCATGCAAAAAGAATGCCACTTAAGCCTAGAGCATCAAACTCATAGTTCCGGGAGCAACAGTTATCCTATAGAGACAAGAGACGTTACTTAATTTTCTTCTGAAAGGCTCTGTAGCTCTTTGATCATGTGGTTGACTGCATCTTGAATCTGGCATTATTTATGATTCTGTTACAGTGGACACCAATCATTGTATTACATCAAACCAGACTCTCTTTCCTTGTTTTTCCCCCTCCACCCTCAATAACCAACACCTATATAGTTATAAAAAAAACTGATAGTCTGCATGGCTTACGGCGAGACTAAGACTGTACTTTAGCCTATCAATTGCAACTTAATTACAGTTAACCATTAATTCTATAATAATTACAATATGCTACCTATAATACGGTATTACCTCTACACAGACCACACCCATGGGCCGGATGTTCCCTCTGTATTCTCTCTGATAATGCTACCTCACCCATACCAATCAATGCATCACATAGTGACCTCCAGGAGGGCTTGGGTTGAGTTGGGGAGGAACATTTTAGCCAAGCTGATAGTACTTCATGAAGACACTTTGCTGGATCTAACCCCCTGCTCTCTATGGTCTGAACTGTGGGTCTGTGTACTTTGAGATATGTTCCTAGAGTGAGCCAGTTTGCTTTCGCTGATTCACAGGCCATATAAACATCACTAAAGTCATCAATACCTGTATTATGATAGATATGAAAATAATGATTATTGAACTAAGCTCGAGACTAAGCTTACCCAAACAACTGCAACTTTGACTAGTAGCCATTTTCCTTATATTTTAGTCTCCACCTCCCTATTGCTCTGTGTATATGTTGTTTACATATGGACACATGTATGGTCTAATGAATATAGTGCATGGTGATGATAAGATATGATATCTGTAGAGGGAACCAGACTATAGGTTTCATATGTTTGGACAACATATATTTTACTATTATATTGACATAAATGTTTCATTATAGCAAAATTATTATCGAAATGTGATAAAACAAATTAGAAATCATGCACAAAAGTTAAAATAATAATGAACAGGACAACGATAAAATAAACTTTAATATTTAATATAAAGAATTAGAGCAGGCAAGTTGTATATCAATTACATGTATTATAAACTTGAATAAGTATTGGTTATTGTTGAGACAGTAGCCCTGGCCAGCTAACTCACTGGAGCGATGGATGAATCTATAAGTATACAACAAGCATAAGTATACATAAAGGCTCTATCACTGCGTAGCCACATGTTATACCCCACTGCACACTGTTTGTAGTCACATTCTCTCACTACAAAGGTATAGGGTCTGGTAAATTGCCTGTATAATTTCATTATAAAGTATACTGGCTTATGTATTAGTGAACTATGCCTAAAACAACAAGGGTAAGTTCTTGTGGTCAACCAGAACAAACTCTATACACTGTGTGGCTTGTAAGTATATTATGGCCATAAATATTATACAATCGAATCATAAATACTATACAATTACCATAGGAACTCTAATTATGCGTAATTAAAAAAAATAATTGGTTCTAAAAAAGCAAAATCGAAAATGTAGTTTGGAATCGAAATTTATGCAAAATTTTGACACTGACATAAATAGAAATTCCCTTTCAAGGCAGATTTACATTATAAATGTAACGTTTATGTAATGTTCACGTAACGTAAGCAAATACATGGAAAGAGTATGAATCAACGGTTAACTTAACATTTAAAGTTAAACTTGATTCAACTTTTATGTTACATAAACGGTCTGTACTCCTCCCATGTATTCACTTACGTTACGTAAACGTTACTTCTATAGTGTGAATCCGAGCTAATTAGTCATCAGATACATCTGACTCATTGAACACACAACACAAGATTAGCAAATTAAAGCAAAATTTGCAAATAGTGACCATTCTACTAATAAACAAGGTTAATAACCTAACCTAACCTAGTGTGGCATCAATATTATCAGAGTAGGAGAAAAGGCAGCGGTGTAGTGGAGTTTGGAGATTCTAATGATACATTATCATACCTCTATGATGACACAATGATAGATATTATGATTCCACAAGTGACTCAAGAATAGAAATTGTTAAATTTTTTTTTTGCAATTTTAATAATTTGAATGACCTATAATTAGAGTGTTTGTGGCAAATAATCATGGTTTGGAGTACACCATGGCTTGGGTATCATGAGTAGAATATTCAAGGTGTATTGTATGATTAATCCTACATTATTTAAACTACATACAGTGGAACCTCTGTAATCAGGACAATTTGAAATAAGGACACCTCTGTATAAGGACACTGTCTAAGTTCCCAAATGTACTCCTTTCCATACTAAATTATATCTCTGAAATGAGGACACCACTGACACTTTTTGTTGGCCCAATGGTGTCCGCAGTAGAGAGGTTCCACTGTAGTTGAATTTTAATAAAGAACATCTTCAACAATAAATAAAGTCAGGTTAATTATATAAAATCATTAAACAGTGCTAGCCGAAGTAGTTTTTCTACGCTTCCAAACACAACAGGTCCACTAGGTATTAATGTGTACACTTGCAATTGTATGCATATAACATAGTGTAAAACCATGGTAAAATGCACAGTGTATAGTATCAGCATGTGATGTTGTATGGTGATATTTTATATTGCACTACCAAATAATAAACTTACATATTGTATATTCTTGGTAGCAGTATTGGTATATTCTATTCTATCATTAAAATCCCGGTTTGCTCTCCATCCCTGAGGTAGTCGATACTACAAATAACAATAATAATACAGTGAATAACTGTAAGGATAATAGTCGGAACATGAACACATTATACGCTACATCAGTGGACTGACCTTGGCTATAGTGTCTTCACTTACTCCATTGGATAACAATATATGTTCCAAACCAAACACAGTAGCAATAAGGAGTGGGAATTGTTTGAACTATAAAAAAAAAGATTAAACCATTTAATAATACCAGCTTGATCATTCTGTTGTTGTCCCTTTAAGGTCAAAGTCTAGCACAGTGTAATATAATGAATTTAATCTATATTCGATTATACAGTATTGTAATTGACCAATCAGAATGCACGATTAGAGGTACTTTATTTTACCTAGAAAACCTCCCAGACTACTTAGAAAACCTCCCGTATTTTAATTGCATAGTAACTTAAAATAATCATTATAATAAAAGATACAAGTGTATATAGATCAATGAAAAAGAACTGAATAATGATAAACAATGGTTTTTTTCCCTATTTTTCTTGTGAAATTCCGCAATCACAGCAATAATGCTGAGATGTAACCAGAAATGAGAATTGATCATGAAGTGCTGGATGGAGCGTCAGTAACTCAGTGAACCCTGCATGTCGATTTGGCCGAGCGAATTTATCAAAGTTCAGTTCAGAGCACCGGTCTGCTATACTGGAGCTTTTTAGCTAGACTATTTCTTTCGACAAAAGTTTTTATTCATGTGAGAATGCTAAAAAAGCATGTTCCTTATGGCAGACAACTTCAACTTAAAACAAAACAAGCTCTTCCTGAGAGACTAGTACTAGTTCTTGATGCAAAACGTGGTCGATTTTGACTGAAACACTGAATAACTTGAATTCAATTATTTATCAACAAGATGTGGCTGCTGATAATTATTCACTCAGGAAAAGTAAATAGATCTAGCTAAAGAAATGGCGTCTTTTCCTGTTGACCTGTTCATCTTTGTCTTTTTGGTTTAATTTTGATTTTAAAAAAAGTTGCATTTGTAGTTTCTTTTATTGAGTTTCCATGAGAACAGTTTAGTGACTGGCTAGTTATAGTGATTTGATTTGTCAAAATAGGTTTCTATAGCAATATAATCTAAATACCTTAGATACTGTTTACTTCAGTTTCTATGGGCCTGAAGAATCCCTCGGGATTCTATAGCCCATAAACCTCGTAAACAGTATATCTAACCTATATTAATAAACAACCATACCCAGTATCACAAATTGTAACAATACCAACCAATCTAACCTTATCCTCCTGGTATAAATCAGCACCATGGGATATCAATAAACCTAGTGTGGCATCAATATTATCAGAGTAGGAGAAAAGGCAGCGGTGTAATGGAGTTTGGAGATTCTAATGATACATCATCATAAAAAAATAAAAATTTATAGCCATGAATTTTTACAAAACTAACCTTATCCACAATATTCACTGTGGCTTTGTGAGATAGTAAAACACCAATAACATTGTCTCTTTTCTTAAAGGCAGCTTCATGTAGCGGTGTACGACCCTATAATTAACCCATTAATACACAAAATATATTTTTATTTTTAATTGGTGAGATTCCCTCCTGGCCAATTACCAAATCATTCTTAATATTCACTGTGGCTCCATGAGACAGTAATATACTAGCCACAATCATTGTTATTGCTGGCTGCATGTAGTGGTGCATTGCCCAATGGTGAATAATATAATAGTATACCTTATATAGTGACATTGAATGTAAGTTCATATGTAATATATATACCATGCATCACTTGGCTTTGAGGAAAATATGGTCAATATATACAACCCGAAACCCCCAAGATATCCGAGGCGAAGCCAATGGCAGATATCATAGGGTAATAGTGCACCTATCAGTACAGGATCCACGTGTGCCAGTTCAGAAATGATGAAGTAAAGGATTGGATTTAGCTCAGTGGTATGGGGGTGAGTGGGTCACAAAATGAAGGGAGCAGGTATACACAAATCCTTTGGTCACCACTGGCAACAACGAGAGGGCAATTCCAAACTGTCACTGTTTGAAAGTACTAGACATGTCAAGAAAAACACTGGAGTTTGGTTGTAGTCAGTGTCACAATACAGACCTTACACAATTGCTGACTCAGCAAGTCTTCACAGACCCAAAATTAATTTGGTGGTTAAAGAGTCAGTTTCAACCTGCATGCATACATATAGCTACAAGTGTAGTGTGTGAGTGTCACAATATTGCCCCATTTTTTTTTTATATCGTCCACGCTATTCAGGGATATGGCCTATACCGTATATCGGGTGTATTTCAACTGCATCTAAGTTTCAGAATTTTAAATTGAAGTGCTGGAAATTTTTGAATAATTAGCTGAAATTAATAATAATTATTATTGAAATTAATAAACTACACACGGACATGCCCTCGCAACCATGTGGAGATTAATAAAGTAAAAAAGACCCTTTCGTTGGTTTGCTGCTTTTTTCACCCATTTTAGTGGGAGACCATGGCTCCTATAAGTTAACTTAGCCTTACTCAGGTATGAAGCAATGTTTTTCCCCCCTTTTAACCAAGTGCTTGCACTCAGATTTTTTTGTGTGAAATTTTCATGCTTCTTAATTTCGGACAAGAGTCAGCCATTCAAAAATTTCCATCAATCGAAAATAACCCGATATACGCCTGTTGGCTCTTTGATGTACGTTTCTGCTAATTATGGTATATCATAAATGGCTTCACACTTGAGTTTATAGGAATTAAATATATCACCTCCTTGTCTCTAATATCCACTGTGGCTCCATGTGACAGTAATATATTAACTACATCACTGTAACCATACATAGAGGCTATATGTAGTGGTGTCCAACCCTGCCAATAATATACAGTAAATGGAATATTGAAAGATAACTGAAGAGAAAACATTAGCATTATATACATTATGTGTACTACTCATTGAATACTGAGAAGCCTTACACACATTGACATATATCATTATACAGCTAATTACCATGACAAAATTTTTACTATCCACTGTGGCTCCATATGACAGCAATATCCTAACAGTATCACTGTGACCACAACTAGAGGCTAGATATAGTGATGTTTTACCCTATACAGTGAATAAAATGTATCATGAAATAATGTACAGTACTTATATAGTATAGTACTTATAGTGAGGGCAAGGTGCTATGATCATTGCACATATAGGGGTTACATAACCAATATACATGTTATGTCATGGTAGAGACTACTGATCGAGCACTATAGAATACTGCGCTGAGCTGAAAAATGGTAGCAGTACACAATAGTTCTCCAAGTGTGTACCGGTATATCACATATACGTGTACACTTTTTCATCTTGACCATAACCATGACATATACACTGGATACATGAGCCACATATGTACATATAACCATGGTGTAGTTCTATACAACATGAATGTACTATACTATGGTATAGGCAGGGCTATATAAGATTTATCGGGCCCGAGCACGCGGTGCGGGTGTTTCTGGTTACATATCAGCCTGAGGTGAAGCTGAGGACTGATATGCAACCAGAAACACCCAAACCAAGGGCAAGGGTCTGATAAATCCTATATAGCCCTACCTATAGTAGTGACTCACTTCTTAGTGCCGAAACACTCAAGAACTCCATGTTTACTTGAATGGTTGGAGCCATATGCAATGCACGTGCAGGTTTGATAAATTCGTTTAATGTATATTCAACCGCACCAAACCTATATGGTTGTGCACGCACGAGTATTTATCCATTGTAAACATCTCGCAACACCTCAGTGGTGGATCCAGATTTTTTGGAAGGGGTGTTCTTTGAAATAATGACGCACAAAGCGCGCCGCAATTTTGCGGAAACCATGCCCACTTCCGGTCAAATAACGCCCCTTTGTCATTGAGATCGGCATAGATTGCGTTGAACATCAATCCAAAGTCCAGAAAAACGTTTGTTATCATTTCCAATTGTGTCAGCATCGAGTTTGTGATAGCTCCATACAGTTATGAAGCACAGATAAGTGGAAAAAAATCTGGGTTTTAGGAAAAAGGGGGTTCGAGCAAACCCAATGAACCCCCCCCCCCCCCTTGGATCCGCCACTGTTTAAAGTACGTCACTCTACAGTATATACAAAATATAAAAATCTACAGTATATATATATAAACATCTATTATTACTACCTCCTTGTCTTTACTATCAACTGTGGCTCCATAAGACAGTAATATATTAACCAAATCACTGCGACCGTTCCAAGAGGCTATATGTAGTGGTGTTTTACCCTATATAGTGGATAATAGTGTACTAATTATATACTTATGACACTTGATACAAGCCCACCATACATGAAGTATATACCGAGGTAAAGGTTTCTATGGGATTTATCATGCCGAGCAACGAAGTGGTGAGGTTGATAAACGCCATAGAAACTGTAAGGAAGTATTTAACCAGCTTCTACCAAGACTATTGTTACAACGTTTATTTTTGATATAATAACTTTTGATAACCCAGGCAACCCAAGCGGTGTGATAACTGTTCCCAGTTTACCCAGGAGGTGTTATATCAAGATTTATCAACCTTGTATTCTGCAATTTGATTGGTCAATTCATACTAGTCATGGTAGAAACTTAATGATTATGAATCACCTTGCTTTTAATATCCACTTTAGCTCCATGAAACAGTAATATATTAACCACATCACTGTGACTGTTCCTAGAGGCTATATATAGTGGCGCCTTGCCCTATAAAATAATTATGCAGTAGTAATTAATTTACAGTGGTATAAATAATAATGGATAAATACTACCATATAGCCTATACTTAAGTTCAATGTCATATACAGCATGCTATCCTTTCATTCAAATTTGGGTGTTCTGTCGCGCAATATATTATATTATGTTATACCACTCCTGCTCAGAGATATAGCATATACTCATTATTATAATGTTCGAGCCCGAGGGCAAGGGTATAGTATACCTGAAAGTTCAGTAGCAACTGTCATAGTAGGAATAAGCCTGTTTTTTTGGGGGGGTTTGGGAGGTTTTGATGCATCAATTTTAATGCAATTCGTTAGTTTGTTTTAACACCAATTTGTTTGCATTGTAGTAGGATCATTCAAATTTGGGTGTTCTGTCGCGCAATATATTATATTATGTTATACCACTCCTGCTCAGAGATATAGCATATA
>JAYJLX010127182.1:5694-19209 GCA_036873525.1 Chalinula nematifera
GGCTCCCCCTCTGGTACTGCAGGCTCCCCCTCTGGTACTGGAGGCTCCCCCTCTGGTACTGGAGGCTCCCCCTCTGTTACTGGAGGCTCCTCCTCTGGTACCAGCTCCTCTAGTACTGGAGGCATTAACACAAAATGAAATGGAGAAACTCTATACACCATTAACTTTACCATTTACTATTTGTACATTTCCATTCTGGTGATTGAAGTGAACTACATCAAAATTATTAACCAAAATATCAATAAAACAGAGAAACATGTACACCACTGACCTATACCAGCTCGACGCCTTTTTCTTATCACACAGACTGCTATGATTATGATGACTGGTATAAATATACACACAGCAGCGATGACACAAACAGCAATAATAACAGCATTTCTTAAAGCAGTGCTAGATGTAATGGGAGGGATTGGTGGTGAAGAAGTGGTGGTCATGGAGAAAGCTAAAAAATAAAAGAAAAACATTTTCGACAAAACGTAATTTCAAATTAATAGTCTACCTGTCATTGTTGATGTATGGTGCAGACTATCAGTGGACATCAGTGCAAAGGAACCTTACCAAATAAATAAACTTAACTATACAAGTAATGTAATAATTGGACTAACTATTAATGCTATTACTGCTTGGTGCTGGTATTGGTGATAATGGCTGGTTGGTAGGGTCATCTATTGAAAATATAGTAAAAACAGTAGTGTAAATTATGCATTGATAGCTATGGTAAACTATGTTATATACTAGACAACAGTACCGCGCAATATATTAGTACAGTATAATACATCCTTACCATATTTAAATTCATGTGGTTCACTAGTGGCCGTCCCACAGCCATTGATCACATTAACAATAACATAGTTAGACCCTGTATGCACCCAAGCTAAGGGAAACTGTACTGTTATGGATACTGCTCCTGATGATGAGAACACATAGTCAACTATAACTGAATCAGTTGTATTAGTCATTGTGTAGATACTATTCAACACTAAGCTATAACCTAGCGTGTTTACAGACTGAAACGATGACACCTACACAAGTAAATAATATACATAATAATTATATATAGCATTAACTTGAGTTCTGTATGGGGAGTCTATACTAGCATGAATAATGAAGTCAAGATTGCAATACTGGTATGAGGTCAAAGGTTGAGTGCTGATATTGAGACTCCTCCGCCATCAGCTAGTATACTGATATCCCATACAGAACTGTGGTTTAATTATTCCATATAAATGATATGGTTTACCAGGTGGGCTCATCTTGTTCATACATAAATTTACACAACATGACCGGGGTTATCATAGTCATGATAGAGAGCCATTCAACTGGCAAATAATTATATAACACAAGCACTTGTGTTAATGCACCCACCTAGATAGTATACTATAAATTAAAATAAATGCACTTAAGGTGCAGATCCTTTGCCGAGCTCAACGCTAAGCAGGGAAAAAAAAAAACATTCCCTACAGGACTCAAACTCACCGCTCAAAAGAAAAAGGAAAAAAAACCTATTGAGATTTGAACTAGCTATAAGATTAGTACATTTTAATTTTAAACTGCTAACACACTTACTAATACGCTGACTATACTGTATCCCTCCCCAATATGGGGCTTAGGATAATAAAAGTACTTTTGTCACATGCGGCAAAATATAACATACAATGAAATTTGCTGTTACTGTGCTCATGTTTGCTAGTAGATCTTTTTTAAAACTAATGTCAACAGCACCAGTAATATTGGGAGCTAAAAAAATTTAGTCATATAATAATAAATGATAACCAGAATGAATCATTATAATACTAACCATTTTGTAACAGTAGTACAGTTTGCTGTCCTTCAGCCTCAGCCCTATATCCACTACTAATGGCTATAGCTGTTACATTCCAGGAGTAGTTTAAGCCACAGGTATCAAACCCTATACTAGTAATGTTTAATATACTAATACCCTCCAACTGAGTGTCTGTTCCTGTACTGAATGTAATAGTCTGTGATTGATTATACAACTCTACTTCATATTCCCAACACTGCTGTAGTGTACTATCGATGGAGTCCATTGTACAGCCGTTATAGTCAGGGGACACTATGGGAGGGGTCCAGTACAGTGATATTGTACCACTACTATTGTCAGCAGAGGATATCAGGTCTCTAGGAGGACCTATAATTCAGTATAGTCATAATAATTACAATATTGAGTTAGTATGATACAACATTATACTCACTGAATGTAACTAGTTTGCTAATATTTGTCGAAATGATATTCTCAACAAGTCTATTTTCCGCATTACACTCAGACAGTGAACACAGTCCACACTGTATGTTAAGGCTATTATTATTGAGGTATTGTTCCTTTACTGGTATACTTATAGTAGTGTATCCTGTGGCACCATTATCAGTACTAGCACTATAAATAGTTATACCATGTTCATAACTTCCCTCTCCGTTTTGAAATGGTTTGTGAGCAGACAATACTGATATTAACCAGTATGGTAGATCATTACCATCTTTATTATCCTCATAATCACATCTATACTGTACAGTTGATCCAACAGCTGCTAGTACAGTATTATTGGGACAAGGACCTCTGATAGTGAAGGAGGTAGAGTTGAAGGAGACCGGACCAGGGCACTGGGAGAGACCAGATGATGGTAGAGTAGAAATATATATGGAGATAAAGATCACTGAGTGAAATAGATCTAACTGCTGAAACATTATTACTATCTGATCGTGAAGAAGGGTCAAGGGTGTGGCTGCATAGTATTGTCAACGGTGCAATTTTTATTTTTACATTACATTAGATCTAGATTTATCATTCTAGCACAGTTAGATCTATACTGCCCGAAAATTTTCGCTTCGCCATATTAGACCATATTTTAGAGTCTACGTACACACCTCTTGGTGTGTTTTACATTCTATAAACTTAATTACGCTTATACATTATATATACGAGAATATCAATTATTGCATAGTCGATGATATGACCATGATATGACTGAGCCACACCCTTGACCTTTTTTTTTTTTTTTTTTTCTTCCCAGTTTTTTTTTTTTTTTCCCCCGGTTAAGACAGTAATAATGTTTCAGCAGTTAGATCTATTTCACTCAGTGATTTTTATCTCCCTATATATTTCTACCCTACTATCATCTGGTTTCTCCCAGTGCCCTGGTCCGGTCTCCTTCAACTCTACCTACTTCACTATTAGAGGTCCTTGTCCCAATAATACTGTATTAGCAGCTGTTGGATCAACTGTACAGTATAAATGTAATCATGAGGATAATAAGCCCGGATTCGATCTGTCATACTGGTATATACCAGAATTGGCTGCTCATCCATTCCTAAGTGCAGAGGGAAGTGATGAACATGGTTTAACTATTGATAGTACTTTTGGTGCCACAGGATACTCTACTATCAGTATACCAGTAAAGGAACAATACATCAATAATAATAGCCTTAACATACAGTGTGGACTGTGTTCACTGTCTGTGTGTAATGTGGCAAAAAACAGACTCAGTGAGAATATTATTTCAACAAGTATTAGTAAACTAGTTACATTCGGTGAGTACTACATGTAATAGTTAATGCATGGCTCCTTCATGTAACATCAGATTTGTCCGCACTTGCTTCCGGTCTCGGAGCTAAAAATAGAGCATTTGGCGATTATTGTACCACTCTAGCTCTTTTTCCCTACTCTTAAGCATGGGAATTGGCCATGGTACAATTATGATGTACCATGGCTGGGATAAGTCACAGTGGTACACAAGATTTGTAACACTGTTAATTGAGTCATATAACAAATACTAATTCAATTATATAATTATTAAAACATTATAGGTCCTCCTAGAGACCTCATGTCCTCCACTGACAATAGTAGTGGTACAGTATCACTGTACTGGACCCCTCCCATAGTGTCCCCTGACTATAACGGCTGTACAATGGACTCCATCAATAGTACACTACAGCAGTGTTGGGAATATGAAGTAGAGTTATACAATCAATCACAGACTATTACATTCAGTACAGGAACAGACACTCAGTTGGAGGGTATTAGTATATTAAACATTACTAGTATAGGGTTTGATACCTGTGGTATATACTACTCCTGGAATATAACAGCTATAGCCAGTGGATATAGGTCTGAGGCTACAGGACAGGAAACTGTTATACTATTACAAAATGGTTAGTATATAATAACAAGTCAGCCTGATTACTATTATATATTATGACTGAATTCTTTAGCTCCCAGTATTACTGGTGCTGTTGGTTTTGAAGTAGATCTACTAGCAAACATGAGTAAAATAACAGCAAATTTCATTGTATGCTATAAAAAATTTCACTTATATTATTTTTTGTATAGGTGGGTGTTGCATTAACACTTTGTGCACTTATATTCCATAATTAACTGCCCCCAACCTTTTGTGTAAACTTTATGCACAAACAAGATGCGCCTACCTATAGCAAACCATTTACATGATTCATAACATTATAACCACAGTTCTGTATGGGATATCAGCACTCAGTACTGAGTGGTGGAGTCGTGATAGCGCACTTGACCCCGGCCTTGGGCTCGTGCCGGCATTTGCAATCTCAACTTTATCCCGCTTTGGTGCAAGTATATCTCATACAAAAACTCCTGTTAATGCTACACTATATAATACAGTTATTAAGTATGCTAATGATTATTTACTTGTGTAGGTTTCATCGTTTCAGTCTGTAAACACGCTAGGCTGTAGCTTAGTGTTGAATAGTAACTACACAATGACTAATACAACTGATTCAGTTATAGTTGACTATGAGTTCTCATCATCAGGAGCAGTATCCATAACAGCACAGTTTCCCTCAGCTTGGGTGCATACAGCCGGGTCTAATTATGTTATTGTTAATGTGATCAATGGCTGTGGGACAGCCACTAGTGAACCATATGAATTTAACTACGGTAAGGATGTATTACATGATTATATTACTAATATATTGTTGTGCTGTTGTTTACAGTATATAACACAGTTTACCATATTATCAATGGAATGATTTACACTACATGTTTTTACTATTTTCAATAGATGGCCCAACTGAGCAGTCATCACCAGTACCATCAATAAGCAGCCATATATATAGTATACATAGTTAGTTTAAAAAAATATACTAACTTGTATAGTTAAATTTGTTTATTGGATAAGGTTCCTTTGCACTGATGTCCACTGATAGTCTGCACCATACATCAACAATAACAGGTATTAATTTTGATATCACATTTTATTGAGTGATTTCCTTTTTTTTAGCTTTCTCCATGACCACCGCAACTTCTTCACCATCACTTGACCCTCCCACTAGTACATCTGACATTGATCCAGAAATTATTGTTATTGCTGTTCATGTCATTATTGGGCTCATGCTTATACTAGTCGGCACGAGCATAATCATCATAGTAGCAATCTCTATTATAGTTCGGAGATTTTGGATCAAGAATAAGTGGCCTTTTTCTGGTATAGTCAGTGGTGTACAATGTTTCTTTGCTGGTTTATTTTTAGATGTTTTACTAAGTTGCTCAATTTAAAGATAATGAGACATAAATCAAAAGCAAATAATGCTTAATGGCTCATTGTTTCACTTTTAGATGATGTTTCATGTCATAAGAATGAAGCATATACTAAAATAATGCTAGACAAAGGCAAAAGTGAGGAGGTGTTCAGTGGCGTAATGTATAATAGCCTATTGTTTTACTTATATAGATGTTTCTGTTTGTAAAAATGAAGCATATGACTGCAGACCATCCAACAGCAATAATCCAAATGGTATAGAAGTCATACAGCTGCACTCAGTGCATGGTGCCATACAATAATTGTTTTAATGTTTCAGTTAATAAGAATCCAGCATATGAAGTAGTTTCCCTCAATAACAGAATAACTAGTGGCGGAACCACTAGACAAAGGATTGTAATGGAGGAAAATGCCTCTTATGTTTAAGTTGGAGGTGTGGCATAATTTTATAGTTTATATACCAGGTAAACATAGTGGACTGAGCTACTAAACCTCTATAATTCATCGACATACAATTTTCCATTCATTTTACATGCTGCACTGTATACGTATGTAATGTGTGCACCATTTATTTTTCTTTTTAAATATATTGCCATAAACATATATTTCAGTTTTATATAGACAAGTATGGATCATTAATTTTTTTTTTTTTATTTTTTATCATTAATGTTGTTCTTGAGCAGTAAATATGTTCTAATCAATCTGCTTCCTCTGACGGTATACCGCTTAAGTCTACAGTGCCTCTTTTTATGGACACTCTGCATGAAATATGGACACTGCATGCTTGAGTATCCAAAAGTACATGTTTCCATACTGAACTATTAAAATGAGGACACCACTATCAGGTCAATTTTCGCTGGCCCAATGCTGGTGTCTGCACAATACAGGTTCCACTACATGTATCATAATGAAATGATAAAACCAGGTATTATACTAAGAGTTATACAAATTGGTTAGCCAATAGTTTCAATCTGCACCAATTAATTCAATAACCCCGACATAGCTGCATCCCTATGGATGTGGGACTATGGCATATATACATACAATACCGGTATTATAAAACTAAGCTAACCAACCTAAACTGATGTGTTTTTGTTCATGAGAACTTGAGAATCTGTCAGAGATATCTGGTGCTCCGTTCCATTGTATATTAGTAGCATCATCTCCGAGTGTTCCGGATTGTTCCAGGCCATGGGGTGGTTCAAGGGTGGCATCCTCCAGGGGCGTGGTAACAGTCACTGATGACTGGTCACAAATGACTCATGCTCAAGTGCTGTCTTCTTTTTACGAATTTCAGAAATCACATTTTTAATGAATCCAGCTGGTTTCGCAGGGTTGGCTGGTACATCACCTTCAGAACCACGAGGAGTACTACATAAAATAGAAATACAATGAAACACCAGCTGATCCGTAATGGCCACACCCCTCCCTTTAGTATAACTTGTTATAACAAGTAGTGTTTTTAGTAGAGCTGTGCAATATAACAATATTTAATCGTACCGCAATATAATAATACAAAACCGTTTCAGATGTATTAATACCGCATACCGAATCTCATTATACTAAACGATTAAAAGCGTATCCATGAGGTTTAACATGGTAAAGCATGTGCCTATTTTCAAGCCACCATTCAAAAATGGCTTCTGATGAAACAGTTAAACAAGTTATTCTGAATTTGTATTAACTAAAGTTTAACAATATAACGCTTGTATGAAAAGATTTTTTTGAAATTGACTATGAAGGTATTTTAGTTATACCGTAGTGTTTCCTATTGTTACCGTACCGGCTGCAAAATTTTTAAACCGCTCAGCTCTAGTTTTTAGCGCTACTTAGTTTAAATGCAATATTATAATTAAACTTACGCTTGCATCACCACAGATTCTGATAGTCCAATTTTCCTAGCCTCTAGCTTAAGCTTCCACCAGTAGTTTGAGTTCGTGGGCGTATTCTCGTGAGCATAAAGCAAATGCTATGATTGATGTAGGCTCATTCTCGTACACTGAGATTTGGAACTGAAGTTTGCCTCTTAACAAGTGATGTTCAGTTGCCTCACTATTTAAACAGACAATATGATAGATGAGTAAAAACTATGCCCTAGGACCAAATCTTATTGCAACACAAATTAGTTCCATTCACTCACAAAGAAGTTGGAAGCTTGTGAAATGGTTTAGAGAGTAGATTGGTCAGTTTATCTGCCGATATCTTAGACCTAATCCCTCCACCAGAGTTAGCTAAGCAAAAAGAGAAAGCAAAGAGAGAAAAAGGGGGGAGGGTCAAAAGATAAAAAATAAAAAAACCAAACTGAATTTACAACTACAGCAATTTCAATTGAATGAACCTTTTTTAGAAGGTTGATGGCTACTCTTAAAATCACTGTAATCCCCTGACCTATACATGTATGTATTATGGATAAATAGTGTGGCGAATTCCTTGGAACAATGACTTACGCAGTATGTGACGATATCGTAGTAGAACGAAGGTGGTAGAACTTAGTAGGGTCCTCAATATCTTTCCCTATAAATAACACTAACTATAACACTTTGTTTAATATTTACATATAATAACTAGTGGTTATTTAACTATAAAATTAATTAACCAGTATTTAAATTAAACCTCTGATTTTAGTCATGATATCTTGTGTCGAGTACACCACAGCCATGACAGTATCAGAATCCACCGATTCCCTGACTGCTGACACAAGCTCTCCACCATTGTCATCACACGCATCAAACGAAGAACTCGAAGATGAACACAATTTATCAATCAGTACCAGATCTTCATCTCTGTCTTGTGATAAGGATATAGTTGACTGTCGCTGCCATTGTGCTTCCCCATGCCATGGCCACCACCTCCATCAACATCATCTCCACTGCTCTCTGATACCTTACAAACCGCAGCTGTGTCTGAATGCTGTCTCCTGTGGTGACGGAGTATATCCAAATGTCTGCTGTCTTTAGCCTCATCGCTGCCGGTGGAGTTGACCTTTGAACTCTTGTCCACTTGCTTTTGCACAAGGCGTGGGCTGGATTTGGGACTGGAATCAGATTCTACTTTTCCTTACTCTTTGTTGAAGCAGTCTACTGTGTCTGCTAGACTCCGCTTCAGCTCAGCTAGAGAATCCTGTAGCATGCTAAAGTTGTCTTTGTCTCTCTCCCGGAAGTCATGTCTGCATGGACAGCCCACATTCGACGTTCAAGTCTTTCAACTGTTTTACTTTCATCCTCAGCATATCTCTCATCCCCAAGAACCTGTCCATTGTCTTCTTGGTATGTTCTTGAAGAGGCTCTATGTTGTATACTTCAACGTACTTCTTCATGTGGTAAAACACACTCTCAATGCTGCAAACAGAGGAAGGGAGGGGGAGATGGATGATGGGAGGGAGGGGGGGGGGGGGAAAGATAGAGGGTTAAAAATTAAGTATCGAATATCGAATATCAAAATTTAACATTCATTCTTACAGCTTTGAAAGATGGCTGATTTCTCTGAAATAGTCATGATGCACAACCTGAGATGGATTTAACTGTATATTCTGTAAAGGTACTCTGACCTCAAATATCTTAACTGGGAACAACCTGCATTGCAAACCAATCAACATCATAACACACAAACACCAATATATATATACCATAGCAAAGCACTTACTCAAAAGTGGCCACTTTGTCTTGATACGAGAAGAACTGCACATACGAGTGAATCGGATGGGTACATTTGGGGGGATGTCCCTCCTCGTTAAAGTTAAAGCAGTTGTAGTCATTTGCATAAAACTTTAGCTCCAAAAACTTGGCGAAGGAGAAATGAAGAGAATCCATGGATAAGTTATCCATGGATTAGGATAAGGGTACCAGGGGTGTGCTCTAATTAGAATAAATACATTCGAATATTAAAAAAAGATAATGATTTACAAGATTACATAGCGAAAATTCTATAACAAGTACACTCACTTGTTTCCGGCATTGTGGGCAAGTACTCCATGTGAATATACTCTTATCTCCGCCCGGTATCGATGCCCCCAGCTGCTGCATGGTGATCCTTAGCTCCGCCCCTCCATGGACGAAATGCCTCTGATGAGTTGACATGTCCACGTTACATGACTGGCAAATGTAGTTCTCACGGAAACAGTATCGATGGAGGAACTCACCGAAGGGTATATCATTCCGGCCATAATAACTCATGGGTATTATACTGTGTGAGGAATGAATAAGAAACATAATTTATAAGAGCTGAACACAATGTATTGTTGATGATTCATGACACATTAATGACACATTCTGTTATTATTTGAATTACAATTGAAGCTTCCATCAATGTACTAACCATGGTGGTACACAGGGGTAGAGGTGTTTAGTCTTATCATGGCATGTGCTACTGAACACCAGCGATATAGACTGATGGTTAAACGGATCCAAACAATCAATCTGTGAAAATATACATGCATATACTCAAGATGGACAGTGGGTATATGAGGTATTAGTGATACATATACATGTATAAAAAGACAGAACAAACAGGGAACAGGCATATCCATACAGTGCCAAAATTTTGAAGGGGAAAATTTTCGTTATCTAATCACTAAAATTAAACACAAGTGCACTCTGTATAAATAGTATGTGCAGCTGTATAAATCATGAATATTTTACCTGTGGAAATTATTTTTTTAAGGTGGCGGTACGGCAGAAGTGAAAAATTAATCAGTAAAATTAATGATATTCATTGAATATTCATTGGCGTACACTTTACCACACAAACGCGTGCGTTAATTAGCAAAAGATGGACGACTCAAGTGGCTTTCTTCTGGTACATTTTTCTCGTTTTTGAGTTGAAATCTACATTGGAAATTTGAACCGAGGGCTCCTTGAAGACATAGCTACAAAACTACCAGCTGTTTTTTTCATTATTATTCTTGATTCAAGAGAAAATTCTGGAAACGCCCTCGATGGCGTTCGACGGTACGTTAGTATTTTGTTATGCAAACCGTTTTTTCGAATCCGACTTGGTAGTTTTGTAGACTATATCACTGTTATTACTTAGTGTAGTTATGGAACTTCAACGAAGTTTAGTCTTTCAGATAAATGTACCAGTGTCGAACTTAACTTATCGTGTTTTTTTGCCACAAATATGGCTCCAACTTTTGTTAAACTTGGTTGCAGTTATTTTTGTGGATGGCTTTGGGATAAAGAATGTTTTCTAAAGTTGCGTGATGGCTACAACAGCAGATAGAGAAAGAAAATATCGCATCCGGTTGCCACGCCTACTTCCGCCGTACCGCCACCTTAAGAATTATCCATCAAGAAATTTTAGCTATAGGGTACTTTGGCACTATACAGTACTTTGGCACACTATATACTACTAGCATACTCATTACATAATTATGTATAAATATATAACCTGTTCGTCACTCATCATTCCTAACTCCTTATCGGATTGGCTTGCAGTGACATCGGTTGTCATTGTTTTGGGTGGGATCAGTACAACTGGTTCCGGAGTCCCTCTGTCTCTTTCAAAAACCTACAAATATTCGCATAACAATAAATAACAACGAATAATAATACAACAAGGATTAATTGTCAAGTTTACGAACCTTCGAGAAATCAATAGCATCCATGACTGGTTCTGGATCGGGTTCAGCAATGATTTGTATTTGCTCTGGCAGATGTTTCTTTTCCGGAGTCGAAGGTCTGTGAGTCTCCTTCTCTGGAACCATCCATCGTGTAGTACGCTAAGAGAGACCTGCTGATTGAGGATCTGAATTAGAGGCTGATGGTTCTCCTTCCTTGTCATAGGCATTAGCCATAGCCTGCATGCTCTTCTTGCGTAAATAAGCTGAGTGGACTATAGCGCATCAATTGAAATATGTTTAGCCTTTGGTCGGAACCAGTGTGACCAATATACTACATCAGGTAGGTACATCTTAATGTGGGCGTGGTTACTTTGCTCCCTCTCGAGGTAAGGTACCTTGAACATGACGTGAGGTGAAGTGGACATCAAATGGGACTCAAGTACACTTTGAAAAACCATTTTAGATGATTTGGCATTGCATCCTGTACCGTACCCTGTACAAGACCCTGCACTAACAGTAGGTGGTTCCAGCAGCTGTTTAGGATTTACTTTAGATTCCTCTTTTCTCCATCAATCTCCTCTGGCTCGTCCTTTGTTACCAATAGAGGTGCCTCGGCCTCATTCACTGGTACAGGAATGGGGCATACAGCTTCAGACACGCCTTCAGACACACCTTCGTTTTCCAGCACTATATCTTCCATGCTGTTGATTCCATTTTCTTCCACAACAGCACTTTCATCTTCAAGATTCATTACTATAACATCTTCAGGAGGGTTGTTCTTGGCTGGTTCATCAAACATAGTGGAAGAGAAAGGATAGAAATACAGCTCAGGAGAAGCAGGTGGGGTTACGTAATTTTCAGCCATTTGACTCGCATTCATCGAAATACATTAATGTCTTACGAGATGCCTCAGGAAGGGTGAACGTACGTACATAAAACCGTCCACATGTACCCAGCTTCACGTTAAAGTATAACTGGTCCAAGTTGGACAGGAGGTCACCTTCGGTGCTACGAGCCACTCTGGCCATTACAGAGGGCTTTATATTAACAGCCACTACAATCCTGTGATGGTGGAAAATTTCTAATGCAAACAGGGCCACGGATTTTTGTACCAAGATGATATCTGGCTGGAAGGTTTTGACACGCTCAACTAAATTTTTCAAATACTCTTGTTCCTGGAGCATTAGCGTATCAAAGGAGGACATCTGGTTCTCTCTCCGCTGGAACTCCATTGCACACTTGAGCATCAGTATACGAGGGTTTCGCAGCGACATATCCATCTTTTTATGCGACACGTGCTTCCAAAACACAGCACTGTGAATGAAGCTACACGATGCTTTCCTCCCTCCAGGGATCTTCTTCACTTTACAATACGACTCAAAGTCCGTGAAATCGTCTGGTAGAACATACGTGGAGACCTTACGTGATGCTTCCAAGATTAACGGTTGAATATACTCCAACCAGGATAAAGAAAGGCTGAACGATATCAACTGCTGAGTCAGGAACTTCTCTAAGTGAATCTGATGCTCAGATATGTGCTGCTGCTTGATTTCCCTTTGAATGGACACGCCCTCACTATCACTAACAAAGTGTGAAGCCTGTGTCAAGGGGAAGGCTTGGAGAACAGAGTTTGGTGTCAGCACGCTGTAACTGGTCATGGTTGAGTTAGCTGGCTGGTTCATGGCTGGCGGAAATAAACAGCCCTCCATTGTGGGTGTGGCTATGTCATCTTTAGAGAAATAGTTTTGGACAAAGAACGATTCATTATCACCTGTGGTGTTCTTGTTCAAAGGTTCACTGCCATTTTTTTCTGTTGAATCCTCATCAGCTTCGTCCAAGTTGAGAACAACAGGGGGTGAAAGGCTACCATTTTTAGGTGGGGGGTTGAAAAGATTACCAGATGGAATATTGAACTGTGTTTGACTGGGTGTCTTCTGAAACACAGCTTGACCCGACTCCACATCTACCTTAGCTTCGTTAAGACTACCACGGTGATTATACGGATCATGGTTGCTACTCCCTGAGTCATCACCACCTTCTTCACTCAGGAACCAGTTAGGAGTGTCCATTAAAGTGGGGCTGGTTGCTAATGGTGATAACGATCCACTCTCATCTATCTCGAGAATAATGTCTTTGCTGTCTCGAAATATTTGATCAGGAGAGGACACTACAGTGAGGTATTTTGTGTCGGTGAAGGTTTGTCCGATTCGAATACCCATCTCCCTATGAAAAGAAATATAGACAAGCTAAACTGTATTATAGCAAATAAGTAACATGTATAATACCGTGTGTAGGCATGATTATTATCAATCAGCCAGTCTACGATTTCCTGAGCAATGTAAGCATTTTGAAACAGTCGAACCGCACCCGTACAAGTCACGTGCAGTTTTATTTGCAAGAACACTAACTTAAATTTAATAAAATGGCGTC
>JAYJLX010127293.1:6610-19206 GCA_036873525.1 Chalinula nematifera
TAATGTACCGTAATTAATGTACTGTAATTGATAATGTACCATAATTAATGTACCGTAATTAATGTACCGTAATTAATGTACCGTAATTAATAATGTACCGTAATTAATGTACTGTAATTGATAATGTACCGTAAAAAAGAATATACTGTAAATAATGTATCGTAAATAATAACGTACCGTAAATAATGTACTGTAATTAATGTACCGTAATTAATGTACCGTAAATAATGTACCGTAATTAATGTACCGTAAATAATGTACCGTAATTAATGTACCGTAAATAATATACCGTAATTAATGTACCGTAATTAATGTACTGTAATTGATAATGTACCATAAAAAAAGAATGTACTGTAAATAATGTACCGTAATTAATGTACCGTAATAAACGTACTGATTATCATAAATAATGTACCGTAAATACTGTATGCTGCATAATGCACGCTGCTAGTGTGTGTTTGTATATGTAAGTAGTATCAGGCTTTAATTACTGACTTTGCTTTACAATGGATGACATCAGGGAATTTCGTTGGCCATGGGGAAGAGTACACAGTTGGCTTCATCTTGGGATCATACGTACACACCAAACAACCACCATGGGAATTACGACTGATCTCTTCAGCAGTCAATACAGAGTACAGAGGATGAATAGCTTCAAGCAATCGAGCCTTTGATTAAATAAAGCAAATAAAAATAAAAAAAAATACTTTGGTTGTGACCTTAACCAAACATATATCGATCATTATTCGAAGTAACATGAAAGTATTACATGTAACTCATTACACACCCACAATGTTGAACACACCCACAATGTTGAACACACCCACAATGTTGGACACACCCACAATGTTGGACACACCCACCATTATCATTTGGAACACACCCACCATAATCATGTTGGACACGTCTACCATAATCATACTATAATCTAAAATATGCTGATGGACTACAGTGGATGATGTCTGTATAATATATAGGTGAACTATACCTCATCAATAAACGGTATTAACACAATGGCCTCCCAATCGTGCTGTTTACCATTGAGATCAGTCTCAAAGTGTAACGGATAGAAATCCTGAACTGGGGAATCGTCGTCTACCATTAAACCCTGGAAGGAAGAGTGAGAGAGACGATTAATTAATTAGTTGTTGCTCTCTGATTTAGAGTATTGTTTCTCACTTGATATGGTTTGGGTAACAGGAATCTACTGGCGGGAGGGAGTACTGCTAGCAACTGCTGAAACGGTAGCAGAGGAGTGGCCTTGTTAAACTCGATACTCATCGATCCAATGTTGGTTATATCGGATACAAAAGGAGCGTAATGATACGGATAAAACCTAAAAGAACAGGGTAGGAAAACCAACTCCATTAAAAGTACATGCACATTTATTAAGAGTATATGTACATGTACATAGTACTCTCGTACTGAGTCAATACTGGACATTTATATTTATTACATTATAATTAATTAATGTTAATGTATTAAGTATGGCATGGCTGGCCGGGCCGGTGGGTGGGACAATTAATAACTAATTATAATATTGATAATTCATTGGATAAGGAGTGCTACATAATGATACTATATAAAGTAATGCATTAACTAATACATACCAACTCCATGAGGGTACTCCAGTGTAGTAATAACTCAACACCCATTGCACTCCAACTATGTAACATTTGCATATCTCTCGTATGGCGTCACTATTCACTTCATCCAGGTCAAACTTGTCATGGTAATACCGACACTTCATTTCATGCATCTCCTTGTCAAAGTTGCTCCGGAAGTCCGTGTCTTCCTCCTGAAAATAGGACTCCATATCTTTAATACCCAGATCCCTCTACATTCAGAGGAAAGTGGGCGTTAATTAGAGTTCCATCAATCATTATACTCTATTCAACTTGCCTTTAATTTTTCAATACTTTCTTTCTCTTCAGTAACATCCTTGTCGTCGAGCCCGCCAAACAAGAACACGTTTTCCCCTGCCAAACTATCACCAGCTCCACTGTTCTCACCAACACCATCACTCCCACCAATAATACTGTCACTATTGATCTCACTGCTCTCACCGTCGGATATTGATGTATCATTATCACTGGAACTACTGTTCGTAGACGATTGTTTGGTGATCTTATTCGGCGGCTTTTTGTTTAGCTCCTCCTTCTTTCCTCTAACCCATCTCTGCCCACCGATCTCGTCAGCGAAATTATCCAGCTCAAACTAAATGGAATAAGAGCAAAAAAAAAACATATACCATGTTCTGATACTTTCAGTTAATTAAACAGAAAAATCAGCCACAATTACCAACACAGAACGAAAACACATTTTAGTATAATAGCCATACCTCTGACACAACTTTCAGATATTTTTGAAATCTCTCCAAGTTCAATGTTCCGTTGATATTAATATAACCTACATAATCATACAGTATTTGAATTCCAGCCCCTCCCACTTAATGATTGCTGTTAGCTTACCTCCGAGTTTGGGCAATATTTCTATATACGTTTCGTATAGAAATGGAAGAATCTCCTAAAGTCGTAACCAAAGTAAGGATAAAATACGTAAATTAACAAAATACAAACATTAACATGGTGACAGCCAAATAAGTGGAACTGTTAAGAAGAATATTGAAATGTGCATTAGTACATGTACATATGTGTATATTAACATAAATCTAATACATAAATGTAGTGAATGATAGCTAAACGAGTTGTAACTCATTAAGTTGTAACAAATTCGATCAAGTATGGGTACACTTTTCATTAAAAAAAGTCGAAAATAAAAAATGAGGAAGTTAATCGATGATATAATCCACAGTTACTGTACAACAAGAAAGTTACATTGATTTTTAGCATTATTATACATGTATGTATATAGTATTATATCAGTAACTAATATATACTATAAAACACACCTACTTTAAGGTAATACAGCATCAAACCACTCACTTGTCTTATATGAAATTTAGGCAGATGAGGAATGAAGTCGTTGCCGACCAAGTACCCCATTAATATCCAATCATCGATTATGCTCTCCATATTGTACTCGAAAGGTAGGGAAGTCTACATGTTATGAAGACAGATAAGTAAGCACATAGTTATTTATAACTTTAATTCGAAGTGCTTAATTTTAGTTAACCTTGAGAGATCGAAATTCATGCTCCAGGTATTCACGAAGAACGGAAAGATGAAGTAAGTGGAAAGTGATTGTTTCAGGGTTTGTGGCCTTCTTGGCATTCTTCCCGAACACGACCTCCTCTCTTAGTAAAGAGAAGAGTGGTTCATGAGTGACTAGTCCAAGCATAATCTAAACAAAATAGTAATATCATTAATTTCACCACCAATTACTAATATTTATTACAGCTGCATAATCATAATGTGCATGTATAATTATGGCCAGATATTGGCAAGGCCAGGAAGCTTTCTTTCTCATGGGCTATTGCCTCCTGGCTTACAACAATATTATTGCTGTTTAAACATTTTAAACCTTCAAAAACAGAAATTTATGAGAATGCGGTACTTTATTTTTGTCGCTGGCTGGAGTTTGCACCCTCAAATAATAGCCAGCATGCTTCATACGGTAAAGGTAGTGCTAAAGACAGTGATGGATAGTGAAACTTGTCATTCAAGCATATGCAAGCCAGAGAGTGTATCAATCAGAATAGAATAACAGTAGGAGACAGTTTGTAATGGGAAAAGCCGACATGCCTAAGCAATGGTATAGGAGTATAATGGATGTACACAGTTTAGGAGCTGTCATTTGGTATCACATATTTACTACATGTGATAAAATAGTAAAGCTACCAATTATGGATAGTGGGATTTATATACTACATTGTACAGCTGAGTATAAGCGTAAATTGCATAGAGCTGTTGACAAAATGAACACAGATTTTTAATTCAGAATTTAATCATGTAAATACCAAGGATTGTATTCCAATGTCAATGTAATGTCTCATAATCAACATAAATCCAACAAAGCTGAGATTAGAGCTTGTACTGATAATTAAGTAGGCGTGTCTTAGGCGTGTCTAAGTACCAAAACCTTGCACTGATAATTAAGTAGGCGTGTCTAAGTACCAAAACCTTGCACTGATAATTAAGTGGGCGTGTCTAAGCACCAAAACCTTGTATTGATAATTAAGTGGGTGTGTCTAAGAGCTTGCATTGATAATTAAATGGGCGTGTCTAAGCAACATCAATGTTTCCTCTACAGGTACAACATGCCAAATGATGCATAATTTAGAAATTTGACTGTTAGAAGATTTGCTTATTATATATTCATTAATATAACTAAGCACCGCCCACTACCATAAATTAATGACAATGAATACTAATGAGCAAGTCCCCAACTAAATGTGAACAGACTATAGAAATAACTCTAAGACAGCTAGTAAGTACTATAACATGTGCTGAGTAAGGTTCCTCACTAGATCAGCATCAAGGCCATATAGGCAGTGTCTTGTGAAGGGATCATAGTCTGGTTGGGATCTCTGATATCGTATATAGTCCATTATCTTATGCTCTCCTTCACCCGGCACATCGTGACCAGAGAATATCACCTTCACCTTCTGCCATGAGCTGTCCGAAGATAACTTATGGTTGACGAAGTATTTGAGATGGGTGTTTAATCTGGCCATGAATTCGGTACCAGGAGTGATACAATTTGAATCGAATCTTGCTTCGCCAGGTAACACAACTCCATTAGAAATAGCCTGGAATTATAAAGTAATCAGTAATTAAAAATAGTTTGCAATCACAAAATAATCGAGAATCACATCACAAAGTAATCAGTAATTAAAAATATATAATTACAAAGTAATTGGAAATGTACATTCAGAAGAATTAATAGGGCTAAGCAACATATACCAATGATTAACAACATACCGGTATACATGTAAATAAAGAGAAGCTACCAAATTAAAGCTAGGCAGTTTAGTAATGGCTTGCAATTAACATTGCTTAAAACCAGATGCTAATAGTGTAAATGCATAATTGAAACCCAGCCTACGACTCTCTCTCTCTCTAACTTTTCTCATTAGATCCTCTGCTTCTCTGGCCGATCTGAACCTCCTTCCTCTCTGTTGGTTCATCTTTGCCCTAGGCGCGACTCCATCGATCGCCATGAACAGCACCTTCTTGGGCTTCACAATCCTGAATAGCACCTCCAGATAGTAAAATATGTCTTGGAATATCTTGTCCTCCGATATCCTGAACATGGGATCGCTGTCGTTCGGATGGGAGCAATTGTGGATAATACCATTCATGTCCAGGTAAAAATTATCGAACTCGGGAACCTAAAACAAAATGACTACTATAACCCTCCACCCATGTTGGGTACTTCTACATGTAAAAGAGGGTGGTTCCCTCCCTCACGGCCCCACCCCCTCCTCCCCCTATATCAGGTAATATGTAACCTGATAATCTTTCACCACTTGACTAAGACAAGGGTATCGTTCACTGATCCATCTGTAGAACTTTGGTACACCCATTATTAGGATGCTAGCTTTTAGTGTGATTACTGGAATTCTAAAAGGGAGACAGTTAAAATAGATCAAAGCATAAACTGGTGAAAAATACTGTACCGAGAGATGTTAATTAAGTGTGGGCGTTTACATTTAACACAAGCACTTATTAATGATGTATTTATAATTAAACCTGAAAATTAAAGGCTGCAGTTGCTCCACTGGCATGGTTCGTGTAAAAAAAAAAGCCCTAGGCTTAACAAAGACCTTTAGTTAAGGACTTTAGGTACTTGGAGAATTAACAGAAAATGGCACTTAGTATTTCATTAGTATGGTATGTACGTACGTACGTCCATTCAAGTGGGCGGGGCTATCATCAAATTAATTACAAGGAGGGGTTAGCATTTAATCAAGCAACTACAAATTTATTTTTTTGATAGCACTGATATTTTAGCCTTGTTTTAGTAAAAAACAGACAATTTTGCCCCATAATGTTATATTAATACTTTTCAAGACCAGACTAGGGAAGAAGCACTTACAAATTTCCTTATCCTAATTTTAACCCTTTCCTTACATAATACAAATACCAACTGAACAATTATAGCTCACACAATATATCAAGACAACCTGAAGACGAAACCAATCAATCCGAATCAATCAACATGTGTACAACCTCAAGATCTGCAGCTCAGTAGTCAGTACTATAGAACCACACCTACTTAAAAAAATTCTAATTAATGCACCCACGTGCTCACGTGGAGCATCCCGCCCATATTCCCGCGCCCGGTTTTAGTCCTACCTCCGTTCATTTCAGTAAATTTTCATTACTTTTTTGTTAACAAAGGGAAGGCGAGTCTGTTAGGGAGACCTAAACCCAGAACAAAGGAACGGCACGGGCTATTTCAGGACTGAGGACGATATTTTATTTAATTTCTTCAGGATTTACAAGCAGAAGGTGGCTATCTCAACGTTATAGTATTCACCCCCGGACTGCCTATTGGAAGCAGCGTAAAATAGTGAGTTTGGATTAGCCAATCTTTCCTCCACCCATTTTTTTTAGTTTCAGTTAGGTCGTTCCTTTTATTAATTGCACCTTTTTTATTTCTTATTTACTGGACTATATGTTTGTTGAATATATATATAATTAAAATTTATTATATTAGTGTGTTATGCCCCTTGATCACCAATTTAGGTCTGCAGGGAAATTATTTTTGTGAATTTTCACTTCCTTTGATTACGAGCATTAAATGAGACCTGACCTTTTATTTCATACAATTGGAACAAAAAAAAAAGTAATTTACTGAAATAAACAATGAAAATAATGGCTCTTTTCATCAAACCTAGCAAGAAATTTCTATCGCTTCATTACATTAATGTTTATTACAACGATTGTTATCAGGGTTTGGATAGTATTGGAGCTAATTAGAAAGACAAAATATTTATAGATGTCATGTCTAGAGTAGCTACTCCCTTTGTTCTTTGTTCCATCGTGGTATCGAATTCACTAGTAACTCAGTATGGTCCCCTTCAAATAGGGTTGCTACTAGAGAGTACTGGTACATGTGATTAAAGATTACCACGTTGCTTGGTGATTATCTATCAATGGTAGTTAATGCATGTAAATTGGTAATAGTTAACCGGTGGACTTTTCCCCCTATCATTGTCACATATAAAGCCTCATATATAGTGTGGTTGTAGGTGCTTTGACGTTTGACTTATAAGATTCTATTCCAGTGTCAATGTTGTATCGGAGCAATAAGAAAATAACCGCATACTTTACATGTAAGAGCTGTTTTTGTTGGTCTCCAGTCCTATCTGTTCCATAAATTTATTCCAATGAACCAATATGGCTGGTAAACCTGTTTGAACTGTCCTAAATCCAGAAATAAAACATCTTTGCAACACTTTTTGTGCAAGTGGCCTATGTACCATTGTATATCCTGCTTTTAAACTAGTCAATCTCTAATCATACAGTAGGCAACACTGTTGCATGCAACTCATACATGTACGAGCCTTTAAGACCTCATGACAATGGCTTGGTACAGATGGTGAGACACATGTCACTAATCCAAGTCATTAGTTTTGGTGGTCTGAGTTTTAATAGGTTTTACAAGTAGAATAATTATTTCCCCATTTGCTTCAATAGTCTGCCAATTACAAGCCTTACATGTATGGAAACAAAAGGGGGAAACTTGGATAGCCTCGAGAGTTCTTTTTATTAGTATTATTTCACGGTCAATAAAGTTATATAGTGTGATATATGGCTCTATATTTCAGCTTCACCTTGAAACTATCAGCTATTACTGTATGCTTGCTTATTAATTATTAGTGCTGTGTAATAATTAGCTGCGTACCTTCCCATGGAGGTTTATAGTCTACATTAATTATTCTCGCCCGTGAATTTTATGTACTTAATTATTCATTACCTTATTATGTAATTATTGAGGTCAATGATATTAATGAGCAAGTCTAAAATAAATACAAAGCCCCCACTTATTCCCCCCCCCCCCCTCCTGCACCATAGTGCAATAAAAGTGTGGTATGGAAGGGCCTCCAGCACACTTCATTTCATTGGCCTCAGTTTACTTTATAATAATGATTCACATGTATATCTCTCTCTCTCTCTCTTTGTTTCCCCAGTCTTACAGCTGCAGGACTTATACCCGATTACGGACTTGTGTATCAAGAAATTTCAAAGAAGTATCATCAAAAACAAATTTTAATTGTTCAGAACCCATCCATATTCCCCTCCATCGTGTTTTTTTAACTTATTTATACATTACATTCATCACAATCTCATCCCAAGAAAGATTAACCCTCCATCCCTTCCTCAACCCTTACCACCCTATACCAACCTACAGTAACCTCCATTAAACCTCAATTCAACAAGAATGGATAACGGAGAAGACTCCCTGCTCACCTACGCTGAGGCGTTCCCTCCTCTTGCTACCTCGTCTTTCCCATCTGAGGAGAGCCTTACATCACTGACTATGCCTACGATTACATCCAATAACAAGAAGGCTACTTCACGAGGAACATCAACGCAGTCTATTCCATCATCAACTGTAACCCAGGTAAAGGGAAGGGGTTTCGTTATGTACATGTAACTATTTTATTATAGTTGTCAAGTATATATGCATGTACATATAGTTATGCAGACATTTACAATAATGTAATGGTCAAGTATAAATAGATGCACATGTGCAGTGATAAAGCTTAAAGGTATGAGGAAAGAACCAACATTGCAAGTGCACTGTGTGTGTGCATGTGTGTTTTGTTACAGTGCACTAGCTGGCTCTATAATGTTCAATGCATGCATGCATGCATGCATGCATATATGACCGAAATTTACATGTAGTAATAAGCTCTCAAAGTTAAAATTTGTTTTGTTTCCTTTCAGATATTTCGTGTACCGATAGAGGAACGCCGTTACAAGAGCAGAATCTCTCCCTTTGGCTCCGAGAACAACCAGATGACTGTCATAAGAGACATCATGGCCAAGACAGGCTGCAAGATCGAGACCAATGAATCCAAGGACCTCAGCCTTACCATAATGGTGACCGGTAAACCATCGTGTGTGAAGGAAGCTCACAGACATATTAAATCACTACTACAGACCAAGGTAGGTAGCAGATAAGGAGCAAACTTGCACAGATTTAAGAATGCGTTATACCAGTACAAGAACATCAATTTTAATGTTCAATTGTTGAGTATGCGTTGCTTTTTACATGAAAATGAGGTGGTAGAAATAACCAACGTGAATGAAACCTTTGTAAAAATGATGAACTTGTCAGTTTTAGATTGGCTTTTCACACGGGAAGTTTTGCGCTTCAAGTTTCATGCACAAAGGCTGCAAGCACAGAGCAATAGTTTACAGCAGTTTTTAGCGAAGCTTACGTAGTGTTCTTGTGTTTAAGCATGTGTATTTGTTTGTTTGTTCAAAGATATATACAAGTATATTATACATGTTTGAAGGATAGAGTGTGTGACACAACTTAACGAGTAATAGGATGAAAACAGGAAACAAAATTATCATAAAAAATGCGTTAAGTACTAATTTGGACTTTTATGGTGCTACTTGAAAGTAAGAGAAATTGCCTTATATCGTAAGTGTTTGGGAGAAAAAATGAAGTACAAAATAAGTTATGTAATTGAGCAAAAAAAATCCCGGTAAAGTACGTGCCATTCATTGCAATTTCATGGGTCATGATGTGGACAGAAATTTATTTTTGTGGATAAAATTCAACTGACTGCGTATTACGTATACTATACATAATGTAACATGTATTACCGATTTCTTGCAGGTTGTTTATGAGATAAATATACCAAAGGAACATCATGGCTTTGTGCTCGGGAAACAGGGAGCCAAATTAAAGCAGATTGAGCAAAACACCAACACCAAGATATCCGTGCCTAAAACGAACGAGGGATCTGATGTAATCAAGATCACTGGAAATCGGGAAGATGCTGACATGGCTAAAATGGAAATACAAACTATATCGCAGGATCTTGTAAGAAATCTCTAAAGCCTTGGTTTACAATGTAACATTTGCATTGTGTTGTTATGACTGAAAGTCATTGTAAATTAGTATGGATGCAGACGTTGATGCTAGAAAAAAACTTGGTTCTCTTCAATGCACCTGTTTACATAGACTTCCAAACCAGGGGCTTTAAGAATTATTACCGTAATAGCAAAATGATTACTTGTAAAAACTGGGGCTTCTATTGGTTTTGAGTTTCTACACGTGCGTGTAGTTTGACATTTGTATACATACATACATGTATTATATTGTTTCTATTTAAGTGAACAAATCCAGTTTTATGTTTCGTAATTTATTATTTTTTTTAATCACTCATTATACAAGTATCTCTCTTCATTCTATAGTTTAAGAACTATCGTGAGGACATCCATGTTCCATGGGAATATCAGCCCTTCGTGTCTGGACCCAATGGAGCTACCGCATCAGATATAATGAACAAGTGTGGAGTCAAGATCAATATGCCCCCATTGCAAGCTAAGAAAACCGCCATTAGCATTGTTGGAGAGAGAGAAAGAGTTGCCAAGGCCAAAGAAGAACTTACAAAAGCTTACAATGCAGCGGTAAGTGTTCACTGTTTCTCTTTTTCCACTCAACACCCTTATACCAAATGTGGGGCATTAATTGGAATGCCTTCATGAATATTTACCCTCCAATGATTCACATTCATCCTCGATCATTGTTTATTTTCTCAGAAGCGTAACTGTACCACCGTCTCTGTTGAAATACGCAAGAGCCAGCACAAATACGTCACCCAGAAGGGTATGGGAATCAACGAGATACTTGCCGAGACTGGTGAGTCACATTACGGCACACACTGTACAATACATGTGCAACCTACGTACCCAGCACTCTTGATGTACCATATACAGTGGCAATGGCTACATGTACAGTGTACATGTATATGATAATATTAAGCGTGGGCAAAGGATACTATATTTGACGAGATAGTTAAGTTGGCAGATTAAAGGTTGGCACAATTACTTCAAGAAATGTTCATTTTAAACAGCAATTATAGAAAGGTCCAGTGATACTTGTGCTTAAAGTTTGCTCAGCTATTAATGTCTTCTTTGCCGTGGTTATTTGTCTTGTCTTTGTTTGTCTTCTTAACAGTTTGATAAGCGAGCAAATGTGCTTGGGTGTTTGATTCTATCCCTTTAAAGCTGTGCTAATTACGATAAAGGGCAATGGTAAATGATTCGTTTATCCGATAATACATATCCTAGAAATTTTTTTGCATTAGTTTTGGAGGCAAACTTTATAACTTTATATTTTGGAGCTGTAACTTTCACGGTGTGCTTAGGATGGCACACTCAACAAATTCTGCTATTCGAATTGCTTCGTCACCAATGCTTTAAGCAAATTCAGGGCTCAATTCAGTTTAGGGTTCAATTAAGTTTTACATGGCTACTTGACTGACCACAGCCTTTTAACCCTTTCAGTAGCCATTTGCTTTATGCAAAATATTTTTGCTTGTTTGTTTCTAGCTTGTTCTGTGCTTGTAGCCATCTCATATCTTTAGTTCTGACAGAATTTATTGTCATGTATCTCGAACTGTTGAGTAATTGCCTATAATTTTATTTTTTTTTTTTTCATTAGGAGTATTTGTTGAAGTGCCTCCTCAGACTAGTGATACAGAAACAATCACCCTCCGTGGTCCACAGGAGATGATGGGCAAGGCACTTACACTGGTCTATGGAAAGGTAATAGTATACAGTATACATGTATATACATGTACACCTCACTATAATGTTGAATCTATTTCATTATTATTTGTATAAATAATTCTCGATTATTTCATTAACCAAAATATTGTATTAAATGTTATAAGAGTTATTAATGTTAATGTTATTAATAAACATTAGTTTATTAACTCTAAAGAAAAAAAATTCCTGTAATACATGTAGGTACATGCACATACATGTACATGTATGTGCATGTTTAGCATCGACTCAATTAGTTCACTATTTACTTTTTTCACATATTTTCTTCAATTTCAATACCAAAATGGCAATGTTTTTGAAAGTCCTGATTCCTGAATGAGTCATGGGTATTGATAGAGCTTATCTATTAATTATCATACTCCACTTGACACCACTAATGTATGAGTGTTGATCAGTTTACTAGTATTGGTGTAACATTAGCTAGCCACCATGGCCATTATGCATTCGAGATGCGTACCTTTGTTGGTAGGAATAATTTATTTGGGAAAAAGATATGCAACTGTAACTTGATAGGGTCTCCCCTTGTTTGGCAATTTGATCAAACTATGTGGGTGTCATACACACTGTACACGTATGTACAATGTATTGCATGCATTTAATTATACAATACATATATATATATGATATATACATGTATGTATACATGTATATATGCATGTATACATGTATGTATACATTGTATACAGTAAGGACATCTAGAGATAAGCATTTGTTTTGGTTTGTAATCAACATTATTATGGATTAAGTTGAGCTGTATATAAGCCCTACTCTACTGTATGATATTCTTGTTTATATCAGTGATATAATTATTTATTAGATTGCTTATCAAGGATTAAGTGGAAATGTGCTTTTTATTTATATATTTGCGGTTGT
>JAYJLX010127404.1:0-45037 GCA_036873525.1 Chalinula nematifera
AGCCTCGCGTTGACGTCCCAGAGCCTCGCGTTGACGTCCCAGAGCCTCGCGTTGACGTCCCAGAGCCTCGCGTTGACATCCCAGAGCTTTGCATCGATGTTCCAGACACTTGGTACACATACCGCAACATGTGATAGTACATATAATGAATGTTGTCATATGATATAGGATATCAAATGTACAATGATTTATTAGCAGTTGCACTTTAGCATGCATCAGTTTTACGCTTCCTTTCAATGTTAGTTTTTAGAACATCAGTACTTATTTTAGTTAGTTATAGTTAACTAAAACAACACTAGTATGCAATATGAAGGGGAGGGCTTTTACACATTTTTTTTAAGTAGCTACATGTACTGTAAATGTATTATATTGGCTTAGTATGATTTTCTCTATCTCCCTCCGTCAGACATGCCCAATCCTCCTGGTACAGTAATCACCCATATTGATATTGGTACCCTGCAGGATATGAGCCACAGAGACGATACACGAGCCGCAGCTGGACTCTGTATGAAAGGTACATTACCTATACTACCAATACATTGTACATCGAGTTATGCATGTACAGTGTATGTATATATATGTATATAGGATGTATATACATGTACTCTATACATGTAGTGTACCGTATACTGATATTAAGTATTCCTTATTATAGGATCAGTTGACTGTGCAACAATGGAGGAGAAGATGCAGAAGGCTGTGTTAGCACTCCAAAAATCCAAGGAAGAGTTTGAGATGACGTTATATATTGCTGAGTGTGATAGTTTGGCAGATATATCCATTGCTAGGGTCCCTAAACTACCATATATAATTGCCAAGGAGACATCAACAGAATGGACACTATACAGTGATACAGTGAAGGTCACTGATTTCATCACGGTCATACAAACATATGGAAGGTATGTATAAGTTACTAAAGTCTGGTTCGCTTTTGAATTCATGTATTCCTAATTAATATTCATTAGTTATTAAGTAATTAATATTCATTAGTTATTAAGTAATTAATATTCATTAGTTATTAAGTAATAATTACCATCCACATAAATTACCTAGTGATCCACACAACACGATTAGCTTTCCCATATGATGTTAACTCTATTATTATTACATGTATATTTATTGCTGTATCAAATAGCGCTTTGGATGAGCCGGAGTTGGAGAATCCCACGGCAGATGAAGGACCAAGTTCCCCGGAAGATTACTGTAAGATATATACCAGTTCATAGCATCATACAAAGCACAACTACAGTTTACAAATCAACTTGCTTAGTATTACTTACACTTATGTACATGTACAATGTACATTTATCCAGTGCATGTAGGCATTTGTACCTTTTATGTTAGATGATAGCATTCCTGAACTCGACGAAGACGACTCTGTTGCTCTGTCATTTCCAGAATATTTCTTTATACCCAGTATCCTTCCAAGATTGACCAACGACAACTATACTCAATATATTGAACGAAATGAGAACTGTCTGGTTGCATTCTACGTACCCTGTGAGTCATATGGATATCACTACTAATTATTATTATTGTATGATCTTTACTCCATATATTTAACCCCCTCCCTCCCCTTCCCTCCCTCCCTCCCTTTCCTCATGTATTATATTATAGATAGCTATAGTTCTAAACCAACGGTATATCACATACTCAACACAACAGAACAGCTTAAGAAAGGTACATTTATTATAATAAAAATATTTATGTATCTGTCTAACCTCTATTCTGTTATCTCTACAGCTGGAGTGTCTCCTTCTGTTGTCAACTGTGCCGAATATCCTGACGTTTGTGAAGCATTTGATGTATATCATTTTCCCATTGTTAAATATAGGTACAGTTTATATGATACTCCTATTTATGGATACACATGTACATACATAATGGGTACTTGGAAGAATACATGTCTAAGACACGTTCCTCTTTTTTTTCCTTTTTTTAGGATTGGTTTGAACAGTGATTGGATCACCTTTAAAGGTGTGTTCAGTGACCAGGAACTGGTCAAACTGGTTGATAGCTCACTAAAGGATACCATGGACGCTGCTACTAAAGATAAAACAGTTGAGTGTGACCACACCCTTTTGGTTAATTAATGCACGCCCCTTTTTAATGGTTAAAGTATATGTACAGTGTATTCATGTAACTATGTCATATCTCCAATATTCGTTCAGATGCAGGAGTTGACTCCATCAGTACTGCTATCATTATTGAAGAGTGATAAAGGTCTGACTACATTACTAGTACTAGTGACTACTGAAGAGGTGGCTCAGCCCTTAAGGGAAACACTCTCATCTCTTGCAAACCACCAGGTTTACTGGTTAAACAGGTTTGTGTGATCAGTAACTTAGTGTTACTTGGAATGAGGAAAAAAGGAATAATATGTGTTTTGCAAATAACATGTGGATTTGAACATGTGGGTAAATTACACATTATAATGCAAGTATTAAGTAGGAAAAAAAAATCCATCACAATCAAAGAAAGCTGGCAATTGAAACCCAACTTACTGTACGTGTATGGTTACATGTATGGTATGTTTATTCTCGTAGCACTCAATATTCCAAGTTATCTCAATTCTATGTCGGTCCTCTGGAGTCCCCTGTACTGGTATGGGCTGATTATGTTAAGGTAAATAGGCATACCTTACTCATAGCCACACCTCCCTATTAACCACACCCACCTATTTATTGTGTAGTTATCCCTGCATCGTTTGGATATAAAGAAACCCGTTACTCAGCAACAGTTGAAGAGCTTCATCAATGACGTACACAATGGGAAGGCTCCAGATGGTAAGGCGACCTATTATTAACTGTGTTAACTCTGTGTTATACAGAGATCTATTATAAATCAACTTTGTGTTGTAAGCAGCATTAACTAAGTGATAACTTTGTGTTATACAGTGATCACTGTATATTATACATTGTGTTAACTGTGCATTGACCCTGTGCTACTTATTGGTCCATAATGTGTTACACATTGTGTCAAGTGTGTGTTAACTCACTATTAATCTATCTATCTATCTATAGAAACGATACAACATCATAACTGGGGACCTCTGTCACCAGCAATAGTGTTCCCTAGTGCTCATTCCAGAGACCTTGACTTAAAACGTGGTCGTCGTAGAGACGAAGACAACGATTACTATGATGGATCCTATAGAGATGAGCCCCACCATTATCAGTATATAGATCGTGTCGATGAAGAAGCTCATATCCCAGTGAGTACATATCGTAAGGAACAGGGTATGGGTGAGGAGGGTGTAATCCTCGACGAGAAAGAGGAGGAACAGCATGGGGATTACCCCAGTTATCGACAAGAATTATAAATAGTTTTATTATCAGACTTTTTTTTTCAATTTTTTTTTTAATTTTTCTTAACTGATAGACTATAAAATTATTATTCCATTATTCTTCAGTATATCCATACTATATCTGTTCATATACATGTGCATGTATCTCCCATCCAGTAAAGGATATGATACTGTAATGTTGTATTCATGGACTGTGGATGATTGTGACCAATCAAATCACAGCAGCAAGTCCCAATGAATATCATTAATTCCTGCAATGTATATATTCACGTGAGGGCGGGGCTGAGCTGATTGGCTCATCTTACACTAGTTTTGAAAAAAAGAGAGAAAGATGGCTGTATTGTGGGTGGGAATGGTTCTTGTTGTATTGAGTGGAGGAGCTTACTGCAATGAATTGGACACCCAGACAGGGTTTGGTGGAATAGTGGGCTGGTGCAAGCACAATGAAAGTAAGCCATTAACAGGTTTTTATATTATGTCTATACGCATGTACATGTACAAATACAGCTATATCATGGTATACTTTCATGCTGCTATTTTCTTGTTTAATGAATGCAATAGAAAATGAGTACAGACATCTACTGGATGAAATATTCTCTGGGACTTCAGTTCAGATAATAGAGGTAGATGACTCATAAGCTTAATGTTACGGTACTGTGTTAAGCTAACTGTCCTAGTCATTAACTTGTTCTGGCTCCATTATTTATTACACATACCTTAATTCAATATTGTGTGAAGTAGGCTTTGATCGCTATGCTAATACGCATCTTTCAAGGCTATATATTTTGTTTGTTGTACATGTATCTGCTTAATTATGGTTATTATTACTAATTTAATCTGTACCCAAACAAGCCCCAACATCTGTCTGTCTCAATTTGTACATCACTGATTTTGTGACATTAAATGATATAACTGTACAGACTGATTATATAACAATCGTACATTTTCCCATCAGTGTAGCCCACTCAATAACAAAGTGTTACATAACATATGTAGTAGTTCCATATTGATCATTAGTGTATAGTATACGGCCACTTCAATTATAGCTATTGTTAGTTATACGTTACGTGTGTGTATTACAGTGAAAATTCAGTAGCTAGTCTGTGTTCATCTATCTTGATTATACACCATTTTGTACAACTTTGATGATAATCTAACAGCAATTTCCTTATTCTCATCAAAAAATGCACTCTGCAAGCATTGTTAGAAGCAGGCTGTTAACTTAATACTATAATTTGTTTTTTAAGCCAAATTTGCGATGTTATGGGGGCAAACGTTACACTGATAAGTCAAATCACCCACACAATTCACTCTGACACTCAGCTAATGTAACATATTGTAAATCCACTTTTAATCATTAAGGTCATCACTATAGTGTACGTGATGTGCACATGTATCTAGTTTATATTACATACATGTATGAGTCCAGTATAATATGTATATGTACCTACGTATGTAGGGTGAGGAATGCAGTGATATTGGTGAAGGAGGTCTAGCGCTGATGCTAACCTACCGGGACAGAGTAAAGGAACTGTTTATAAGGAAAGTTCATCAAAACATCCATCATTTCTTTGCAACTGCTTTGAGGTCAGTCGGATAGACATTATACAGCGTGACGTCAGATTTTCTTAATGATTCCTCTTCATGCATAATAGTATAGTTGTGTACCCATAATGTTTAATAAACAAGGAAACTACTGGAACAAGGAAAAGCACTCAATATTGCTTATACGAACTTTACCTTTCTATTTCCTTATTAGGAAACTGAGTAAGGGTGTGGTAAAGATTATAACAGACAAGGATGAGTGGGACCATTTACCCAAAGCACAGGAATTTGTAGTGATATACAGTCACTATACGGATTCCATCGGTAAATGAAGAGAAATAGAGAAGCCAAGAAAAGGAAGGAGAGAGAGAGAGAGAGGGAGGGAGGGAGAGATGGAGTAGAAGAGCAAGTGCATGTGTCATTTTAGTTTATGTATCTCCTCCCCTCTCCCTCTCCTTTAGAACATGTATTATTCCAGCAGGCTGCTCTTTCCGGTCGAATACCTGAGGACTCAGTGTTGGTCTCTGTACACGAGGTAGAGCTCCTCCCCTCTAAGGTCCAAGAGGGGGCGACCTCTGGTTACCATATATGGCTAGTGGAGGGGTACGAGTGGAGTCCGGTGCACCTGAACACACATCATCTGGCACCAGATCAGATAAGGGAGGAGTTTGTTGACCTCATGTCTAAACTGAAATACTCAGCTATAGTGAGCATTGCATGAATAGTGTGTAGTAATACAATTATATTATTGCAATGAGATGAACACCTACAGTGCACCATTACAATAATACTCATATATACATGTACGGTGTTCCCAATACAGTGGTATCCTTATTTCTAATACTTTAGACTGTTCATTGTATACTATATTTAGATCTATTCCATTGATTCTATATAATTATGCTGTACTGTACACATTGTGTATTCTTCCTTGTATATTAGCATACGTATAATGGTGAGGATCCACTGGCAGTATATCACGACACAGGTCTTGTCCCTTTGCTGATATTCCACGAGGAAAAAGACAAGAGTACAGTAGTGGATAACATAGTTTTACCGCTTGTGAAGGAGTTTAGATCATTCTATGCATTCGTCACTATGGACATGTGAGTATAGACATAATCTGTATTATCATGTAATACGTATGTACATAATGGTATATTAGTAATGGGTATAAACATATGAAATTATTCTGAAAAGTTTATCAAAGAATCAACTTGAATTTACAAACAAAAAACTATACAATGAAACACAAAATATAACTTATCAGTCAACCAAAACAATTTTATATGTCAACTGAAAATAATTATCTTGGTTCATACATGTAAATGGGTAGACACTGTACAACGTGACAAGACATTGTATCAGTCAGTGTATTAGTGGAGTATAGACAATTATAGCACTAACAGATAGTATTGTCATCTGTCAGTATATGTGCTAGCCAAGAATAGACATATCACTGTGTAATGTCTATTACTATAAGTAGACAGACAAATCACTGTATCAGTAAGGGCTGGCGTCATGTTTGTAAGCAGACTTTAATATTTGATTTATAATGTGCGTGTACGTATCTGATGTCTTTTATCATGTCTGTATTTCTCTATAGCACGGAGTACCCTAATCTGAGAGAGTTATATCGAATCGAACCCAATGAGACTATGCCTTACATCATCGTCATGGACATGAGATATGTAAGTGTTATAGGAGCATAATATTTATGTGTTTGTTTCATGGCTGCTGTTATACTTAATGCCAGACTGGTGGGCTTCACCTTGACAAGCAAACTATCGCATACACCTACGAGAGGCTCAGGAACTATTTGAAATCACTGGTAATCCCCGAGGAAAACAGGGAGAATAGTGAGTACAATCAACAATACAACAGTCGGAAAGATATAGTATAGTACATGTACAGTATTATTATACATTATCATATCCTCATGAGTTTTGGTTGACCATATGTACTACATGTAGCTGTACTAATTGATACCAATTGCTACATTGGGCATAAATAGTAGACGTACACGTACATTAATTGGTATTTGATTATTTGATTACCCCAATTTGAAGTATACTTAAATGTACATACAGTGTACATTATTGTGCCATGTGCAATACTATACATAAAGCATGTGTGCAATGTGTATGTGTATATGTTTTTAACTCATTTGATTTGTAAATTTAAAGTTTATCATGCGTAGCAAAGTATTTTTTTTCTATAATTTCCCAAAAAAAATTCCCCTTTTTTTGTGTGTTTTCATTAATTTCCCCCATATACACTATAGCTAATATCCAACTGGGAGACCAGAAGCCATTTGTCTTCGACCCAGTCACCCTCGGACACCTTACAGAGGAACAAGAAGAGGCTTCCATGTTGGTTGCCTTCTGTAAGAAAGGTAAGCGGAGTTAGATGAACACAAATCAATATAAGGCTGCCGTATTCACGTCTATATTGATTATAATTATAGTAGTGAATATTCGTTGTGTGCTACATTTCCTATGAATTCTGCATAGTAAACAATAGCATGCTTTCTGCACGTGTAGAATTCAACCCCTGTGTTTGTGACTTTTTTTCATACTATGCAAATATTACAGAATGACAACAGATACCTTCTAAGTTGACCATACCCATATTAGTAGTGTGTGTTAAAGAGGGTTGCGGTTTGATTGACTTCATTTTACTTCCCAAAATGATGGCCGTTTATTGAATTTTTTGGCTATTCAAGCAGCAAACATTGACGTTAAATTCATTCTTTTAATGATTCTTATAATGAAACCATTTCAAAAAAGTTAACCAAGGTTTGTGACATTCTCTAGACACCTCTTCATGTGATGACCTCTTCGAGAGACTAAATGAAGCTGTTCAGGAGGCTCTCTCTGAGCATGGAGCTAGACTGGATATGTTCGTGTGTGTCACCATCACTGAGGATTTGGAGGAAGTAGCAAAATACCCGGTAAAAAAATATCTGTGGAAATAATACAAAAACATCCATGCACCCATGCATATTGTACGCACAATTTACCTTAGCTATTCGGATAAGAACTGTATAAGTCTATGAATTAGTGTTATATTAGCAGTTACTATTGGTTGGGCTAGGGTTAGGATATTATTAAGGTTCCAGAATCATGGCATGTTTTGTATGTGTGTGTGTGTTTTTTTTTGCCACAAAGTGTTTTCTTATTTGGAATCAGTACTTCAGTAGCTTTAATTTGCATGTATAACTCATAAATTACTATTAATCGTTTTTATCACTCTACACCTGTTCCAACCCCGGAATCATTATCGTGAGAATAACCATAGCTAACTTGTAGTGACTCCACGGAAGGTTTTCATGTGTAAATGGCAATTTATTTTACAAACGTTAAAACAGTAAACACTATAATTAATCCCTCTGTGCATGCCAGTGTAGTAGTGTAATTGAATAATAGTCCAAGTTAGCGTAATATGCATATATACATGTACGTGTATCAATACACACCCTATCTATTATGCTAACAATGCGCTGTTCATTAATCACATGTATCTGTTTATCACAAATCGTGCGTAAAGTGTCGTGATGTGCTAGCAAATTGATCAAATTGTTAAGTTCTGTCGAATCACATTCGATAATTATTTAGGATGATAAACCGAGACAAGCTAAACAGCAAGCATTATTGCTATAAAACCACTGTACATGTATCACACAGACTTAGCTTATAAGATAGTAACTTGTACTGTGACAATGGAACTGGTAAACATTGTGAACATGAATATACAGTACACATTATAATGACTTTATTGAATAGACAGTATTATTGATTGTTATACCAATACATCTACATGTACATACATGTACATGCAGCCAATAACCTTATTAATAAATAATGTGTTCATAACAATTAATTACTAAACCAACCTTTGTCTTAGGTCACTGAGTTCCCCACTGTGTTGCTACGCTATGTTGGTATCTGGGAGGAGATTACTGACAACACTGTTGCCCATTACGTGGAGATCATCAAGAAATTTGGAAGGTATGTACATGTATATGTATGGATGTACAGGTGGCTCCTATTGTTTGGATAGTAGCACAATAATGAAGGAAATGACATCATTTTAAAGTTGAATAACAGTAGTCTTGGATGTGTGTACATAGCCGGAATATGTGCTAATTAACATGTATGCTAATAGTGAGATAGCCCAGTCTCCCACCAGCCACTGGCAGCCAGTACCTTCTGGAGGTGGTGTGGGTGACCTTATCTCATAATGATCACTCTCTATGAGAATGTATTTTTAACTGTTTGTCTATGTAAACATGCATAATTGAGTGTGTTAATCATAACAATCAAAGCTACACAAGTGTCTTGGACAGTACATTATTTTGCATTTATGACCAGTCAAGCATAGTTCCTGTGGAATTACATGCATATTACATGTATGGTGCATGTGTTACATAATGTAATGTACATGTTGTTCTAACACCATAATTATGTAGTACAAATCAAAGGATATATGAGTATCCTGTCTAGCTTCCTGTTTAATGAATGTTTTACAATCCAGTTATGTACAGTATATTGGGTATAATATTTATGTCTTGTATTATTATATAATGTAGGGTGATTGACAGTGGTACTCATGAGGAACTGTGATTATTGACAAGCTTATGCTGTGGACCTTTTACTCATACAGCTGCAAGCTCTTTAGCTTCAACATTTTATATCACTTATAATAAATTTGATAAATTAAAAATAATAAATTATTATTGTGTAATTATTATAATTTTGAATGTAAGTATAGATACTTAATGCATGACTCAGAAAGAGCTATTTATGAGGCTTTTTATAGTTTTAATTCATCCAAAGCGCTCAATCTATAGCTTGATCTGATAGGTGGATATAAACGCACATCACACAAGCATGGTGACATATAGCCCCTGGTGATTGACATCTGGTTCATGTATGTTGCATCAGTGTACGTAGCATGCAATCACCATTAATTTTTTTCTCTAAAACTTGATTGAAAGTGACAGATATTGCTTTTTTCTTTTAACAAAGGAACATAATATGGCAAATTTACCATTGACAATACTATTATGATACAAAAATAAAGTAACAATTTAATTATTATAATGTGGATACCAAACAGCCAATCATAATTAAAAGTAATAATAATAATACAAGTATAGTGCCCATATGGTAATATAGGTGCTCAATTTCAACAAACATGCAGTACGTGCCGGCACTCTTTCAACAGGTACAAAAGAGGAGAGAGAGGTGGTGGGGGGGTGGTGTCATATATATGAGATATAGGGATGGATGGGGTACGTGGTGTTATACAACAATTAACAGTGTAAAGTGACAAGGTGCATGCAATGTGGATGCCAGGGGTTGCAGGACAAAGGGCTATGGAGTGGTACAAGTGTATAGATGGTGACTCGGGATAAACTGGACAACATGATACAGGTAACAATAATATATCATACGGATCATTCAATATGTGAAGGGATCGAAGGAATTCTTGGCATTATAATTGTTAATGAATGAAGACGACTTGGCCTTCATGGTGGAGTCCAACGATTGCTGCTGATGACAGGATGAGGACAGTGCAGTGAAAGAGGAGCTTCGTTCTATACCATCATCTATACGATGAAATAACCACAGTCAATATAACTGAATGAGAAGCCTGGCTGAATTAATGCACGCATACCGCGGCAACAGTATACACATGCACTTATAGTGGTAGCCACATGATAGTAATGAAGACTATGTGCCATAGCTTTGCACCATCTATGATGACTGATCTGACAATATAGCTATCCGCACAGTATACACGTACATGTATGCTGCATGCACATGCATGCATTCTATACAGTGCACATCATGCATGATTCCTGGAAATATATTATGTTATCAAAGCACAAAAAGGGGTATCAGTTGTAACAGCCTAGCAGGAAGCATAGTTAACATATTTCAGCACTTTGTCACAATTGCTCATCATTAATTGCAGTATATAGCAAGCTAGCAATTGAATGACTGAATCACCCTTGCCATTGTTTTAAGCAGACTCACACATTACAGAATGCATATAAGGGCACATCAATATAGTAGTAGAATTGTGCTAAAAACTGTAGCTTTTAAAGCTATAGCAAACTGTCTATTTAGTATTATGCGTAATTAATCATATAATTATATTTATGGTCATTTAATTATGCATAGCTGGCTGGGTCACTTGCACAAGAATGTAATAAATTAAGCAGTGCAAAATACGAAATAGTATTCATGACAATACAATAGGAGGCATTAATGGGATAGTTCATTAATTATAAGGAATATACTTATAACCAAAAGCCAACCCAAGCCAGGGCAGTATGTAATAATGACATGTTATTGTTTGGGAACAAGCAAGTAAAAGAAGAACATAATAAACTCAGCAATTCTATGGGGGCCCCCCATCATGATGCATAGTAGCAGCTGCACATAAATAGTATGGCTGCAATAGGATTAGGACTTTGGTTTTAACCACGTTTACACAGCTTTCACATCTATACAAATAATATACACTTATAAGGGAGATATACATGTGTTTGTAAACAACTATGCTAGTGGAATCCTATCTATCTACATACATACCAAGCCAACATGCTTCTCATGATCAGTAGCATGCTGCACGGTATACCATAGCTGTACTAAACACAAACCCAGTAATTCAACCAAACGCAAAACAACAGACATGTAATGTAGTGGCACTGATAATATTGATTGCTTCTGAACATCTTAGTAAAGGTATAGGTGGGCAGACTAACACTTTAGAATTTTAAATCTCTGTAGTATGGTAACTAAGAGCCCGCAAACTCAAAAAGGGCTCTAGTCCTATAGCTGTCAATTACAACAACGAGATTGCAATCAACTAGACGCTATTATTACTCGATTATTACATAGTAAAAGTTCTATTATTTGCCTACTCACTTGAAGGAGGGCTTAGTCTGGAGGTTTTGGTGTACTCTAGAGCTCTCGTCGTCGTATCCACGGCGTAAAACGGAACGGCGCTCATAATTTTTTACAGGCTCTACTGCAACTAAAATATCTTCTTGACAACTGAGAGGTGCAGCTAACAGCTACCCAAACTTTTATAGACTTGGCTGCTAAATCATCACTATGACGTCGACGCGTCCTCCATTATTTACTATACTATGCATAGTATGCTAATTAACATTCCAAAGGTGGGTGTGGCCCGTTATCTTAGGGCGTGGTCGACCCAGCCCTTACAATGGTGGCAGTGTCTCTCTGCAAGTTCTCTGACATTCCCAAGCATCTACAGTTCAATCCGTTCATCCTAAGCGGATACCGACCACAGTTCGATGTATTACAATGTATAAAGAGTCTGCTGTACCTACACAACGAGACTGGGAATATCTATACACACAGTGAGTGTAGCAACAAGGTCATAGCTAGTATTTTTCCATGTCTAAGTTTAGCAATCTAGGGTTTCAATAATAAGAGATTAGTGTAGCTCACGCGTAACCAGCCCCAAGTTTTTTTTGACCAGCCCTATAGTAGGAGGGGCTGGCTATACGAGACTATAACTCGAATGATATCCCTTTCTGACCATGCAATTGTTTTGGTTTAAAGGCTGTCCTCTTCCTCCAAAGGCATTGCCATAATAGAAATCAGTCCACTTTTGTTAATAGCCTTATCAAAGGTCTATACCTATATATACCATTTAATTACATGATGTTCATGCCATAAACCTGACTAAAAGAACAGCAGAGGAATATGCATTATGCTCGGTATGTATAACAAGTGAGGTAAAGCTGTGACTTGCAATTACTTTATCACACTTATGTGTATTACTGTAAACTATATGCAAAGAGTGTACTAATGTAGTGTTACTACATTAGTACACTGTGTATGTATGTGTGTAATTTATGTGCTATAATATACAATATATGTATAGGGTGTACAGTTATTATACATATTATAATCAATGTATTCCTACACGTATATTTATATCTAAAATTTAATATTAATATTTCTTGCTTCTATTTTATAGTTCTAGCCCTCATTGGAAGTCTACTATACCTCCATCGATACATTCAGCTATGGCCCTCTGATAACTGGACCATTGTCTCATACTTCCTCATCAACGATTACATTATAACCTCCCTAATTTTCACTTTCAGTATCGTATACCACACCCTCATGTGTCATAGAGGCGGAGCCGACATATACAACCTCTTCCTTAAAATCGATGTGGGCGGGGTGTGGCTAATGGCCACATTTGGCACGTTCCCATTCATCTATACCACGTTCCATCGGTACACTACTGTTCGAACTATTGTATTTATAGTATATATAATGGTATCCATATTCGCAGCATTGGTAATAGCCATTGGTAATAACAGGAAGTACCGAGCAGTAGCCATGGCTATACAGTATGTAGTTAGACTGTTTGTATTGGCCTGTAGACTGTCTCCTATTTCAGAGGGCGTACCTAGTAATACCGGATATTATTTGTTACTGGAGGTGCTCAATGGGCTGGGAGTGATTGTTAATGCGCTCCGTATTCCAGAGAGATGGTTTCCAGGAGAGTTTGATTATTTCTTTAATGGCCACCAGTTGATGCACATTTGCACCATGACTGCTCTGTTTGTGTTTAGAATAGCATTAGTGATGGACTTGGAATGGCTCAATAGAGTGCAATATACAGTTAGTTAAATATTTATTAGAATTAATTATCCTTTTTATAATTAACATGGCAATCTCAATATTACAATGATTGATAAAAATAATTATTTTGATTTTTTTAGTCCAAATTATTGACTATTACACCTCCTCAGGTTAATTTTATCATTTTTATTTGCCACGGTTACTAAATTTGCACTTAATTTATTTTTGAAAAACTAATAGAGTTAGTTAATTTAATTAGCATAATTTATTATTGATATTAATTATGAATTGAAAATAATTATGTAATCAAAATAATTAATTGTCTTAATTAGGTAATTTTGGTTAGTACGGGATTAGATCTCTTTCCTTTGTCTCAACTGTTCCCTTTTTAAGGCCATCTTCATTGCTTTCTTCCTTTGCCTTTTACCTTTTAAGTATAAACAATGTATGCAAATTATTTTTTCCCAACACAGCACAACACACCATATTTCTTTATTCATAATTATAATGATTTCATGACATTGTTAAGAAAAACATAGTAAAAAAAATTAAATTCATGAAAAAATTTCACATGTTGAGCATGTGAAGCTTGAGAAAAAAAAAGAATTTTTTTTTTTTTACAATTTTTATCTATACCACAGCATATCAACATTCTCACACAGATATACTAATACTCTGATTACATGGAGTGTGTACAATGTAGGCACATGTAGTATCAAACAAAGGAGGGTATGTATGTATTATCGCATGTCAAAAGGTACAGTAAGGGCAGGATAATAATGAATAACTTACTATCACCTTATATAGTTGACCAATCAGATTACCGAATGATGTCATAAGTAGGTACACAATACTGACACTGAGGGTATAAACAAGACAGGTGATAGCATACTTACTGTACAACAGATCATATAATACATACACTAATATCACAATATGGTATATGCTATACTCTACCACTCTTCAAACATCTTTTATACAATTCAGTATTACTATAAAGAACAATAATATTTCATTAGCTTATAATTGTATGCATATGAAAAAAATAGCTACTTTCAAGCAACAAAAGGTGAAACACGGCTATTAATTGAAGTTAGCTTAATTAACTTGAATACACAATGTTTATTATTTAATATACAATTCAAGAATTCTAATGTAAACACTGAATTCATAATCATCAGCGAAGTAAAGCCATTTAATGTTATCAGTAGTGGGTCCCTTGAGTGTCTTTATAAACCAAGGCATCATGGGGTTAGTACAACAGGTAGACTCCAGACCATCACACTGCTTACCATCCCATAATAGAACACCGGACCAAAAATCACCATGCTCACAATAATAATCATTACCAACAAACGATTGGTTAAATAGTACAGTAGTTCCATCACTACCATTATTACAGGGACAAGCAGTAGGATCATAATCATAATCCCATCCACCGGATGCATGGGTCCAGATATGCTCTGTTGTGCTTTCAGTAGCAAAATGTAAGCTATTCTGATCTCCATATTCATATATATACCCAACTACTTGTCCACAAACACGAGAGTACTGAATACCATGACTGGAAAATAAGGCTGTAATGTTGAAGTTGTTCGGATTCCCATATTCCCTCTGCAAACCTGGTTGTAATTCGCATAATAAAACCCATTAATGAAACACCCTTCACTGGCATTCATGTAGCCGACCCTAGTCCATCCTCCTTCACCATCACAGTTGTCTCCCTCCATATCACAGTACACACTAACTGTACTACCATTGCTCTGGGTTATAGTATAGTATCCTGAAACAGCTGATGAATTATGGTATAGAATTTCCGCACAGCCATCAAATCTATCATTACATGCAGTAGGTAGTGTGGATGGACAGAAAATGTACTTGAATGTGTCCTCAGTTGATAACAACACAACGTCTCCAAGGTTACTGGGATCACAGCAGATATCCAGATATAACTGGTTTACATTATCACACTTATCCTCACAATACACATCATCACCACTGACCAGGGAAGGACACCAGATAACAACGAAGGAGACAACAACACTCAAGGAAAGAGAACAACATCTAACGACCATCACTATTGTGTTCAGCCAATAATATTACTCAATAATGTTAAACTATATGGCTAATATATGGTAAGCAGGAAGCAACACACTTTATAAACATACAGGAATAAAGATATTGTAAAATAAGCATATGGAATGCATAACAATGTGTTAACAATGCTCAATTAACTAAAAGACGGCTGACCAATCAGAATGCACATACAATGGTTTCAGTAGAGTGCATGGTCATCATTGGCATGCATGCTTAATCATTATAATATATAAACGAGTATCTTTAACCTGTTTATATAGCTATAGGTCTCCCATGCGCACATGTATATAATTATTACTGGACATATATTCTGTGAATATCCACAGCATAGATTAAGAGTGACGCAGTATTGTATAGGGTTATCATACATAGCTATAATGATAGTGAGCTCATCGATGCACACACCTTTAAGCTTTAGCTATTATCTCATCAATGATTACACTGCTGTATGCTACTGTTACTGAGTCGGCTTCTACATAATTATTGTCAAACATTACTCTCCTCAATATGTCAACAGAACATACACGTTTGTTGAGAATGCAATAACAAAATACAAAGGATGATATCCATGATACTATATATAACACAATGATGTTATACATGTACAGTAATGTCTCGTGTATTAGAACACGCTTTGTCACAGATATACTTACTATAAAAATCAACTACAACCCATCAAATTGCACAGTGTAATATGGTATAACGTTGAGTCAGTATTATGCACTATATATATTATACACGTATGTCAGTCTATCTCCGCCCACACATACAGTTGCTACATGGATACAACCAGTTAACCAATCCATTGCATCCTTTTCAGACTAGTATAGGTACTATTATTTATTATTAGGTGGTTTAATCTAGCTGTACAGATGCAACACACACTTACATGCTTACAGTGAACTTAATAAGTATAACTTCCTTAAAACAACTATAGTATACAAAAAATAGCAGCTTTCAAATACTTAAAATAAAGGAGGAACAATAACTCAGTTACATGTATCATTTAATATAAAGTTCAAGAATATTAATGAAAACCTCAAAGCCATAATCATCAATGAAGTAAAACCATTTAATGTTATCAGTAGTGGGTCCCTTGAGTGTCTTTATAAACCAAGGCATCATGGGGTTAGTACAACAGGTAGACTCCAGACCATTACACCCTTTACCATCCCAATCTCGATCAAATGCACTAGCACTGTGTTCACAATAATAATCATTACCAACAAACGATTGGTTGAATAGTACAGTAGTTCCATCACTACCATTATTACAGGGACAGTTATCAGGACCAATGTCATACTCAAAGTCACCGGAAGCATGGGTCCAGATATGCTCTGTTGTGCCTTCAGTAGCAAAATGTAAGCTATTTTGATCTCCACAATTAGATATAACACCAATAACTTGCCCACAGACTCGAGTGTATTGAATATCGTGACTGGAAAATAAAGCTATATTGTTGAAGTCATTAGGATTCCCATGGTTATCAATATTCTCTTTGCATGCCTGGTAGGAACCATATATTCTATGAGAAAACCCATCAATGGAGCACCCTTCACTGACATTCATGTAGCCGATCCTAGTCCATCCTCCTTCACCATCGCAGTTGTCTCCCTCCATATCACAGTACACACTAACTGTACTACCATTGCTCTGGGTTATAGTATAGTATCCTGAAACAGCTGATGAATTACGGGATAGAATGTCTGCACAACCATCAAATGTATTGTTACATGCGGTAGGTAGTGTGGATGGACAGAAAATGTACTTGAATGTGTCCTCAGTTGATAACAACACAGCGTTTCCAAAGTTACTGGGATCACAGCAGATATCCAGATATAACTGGTTTACATTATCACACTTATCCTCGCAATAGACATCATCACCACTGACCAGGGAAGGACACCAGATAACAATGAAGGAGACAACAACACTTAAGGAAAGGGAGCAATGTCTAATGGCCATCACTATAGTGTTCAGTCTATAATTATTATTAAACTATATATGGCTTAATGTATGGTAAGTGGAAAGCGACGCACTTTATATACACATATACTGGAATATCGATATTGTAAGTAAACTATAAGCATATGGAGTGTGTTAACGTGTTAACATTGCTCAATCAACTTATAGATAGCTGACCAATCAGTATAATGTTTATAGTGGTCATCACTTTATCAATATAATGTCACATATCTTTAACCTATAGATCTCCCACACATGTATAATTATTACTGTATGGACATATATTCTGTGAATGTCAACAGTGTAGTGACACAGTATTGTATAGGGTTATACATAATATGAATACTGAAATGATAGTGAGCTAATCAACACAAAACCTTTATAAGCTTTACTGAAATGATTACTACATCTACACTGAGTCGGCTTATAAAGATTGTGAAACATATACTCTCCTCAATATGTCAACAAAACATACATGTTTATTTATACAATATAATAATACATGTTTGTTTATAAAAGTACAAAGTATGACGTTTTAATGATACATTAGATATCACAATGATGTTGAACATAATAGATCATGGAATGTGGTAATGAAACATGCCTATATTATTATAAATAATATACGCATTGAAATGGATGCAATTTACTGGTAGTATCCTTATACATAATAAGCCGGCTTTTGTGGGGTGGAGATAGACATATGTGTAATAGTCCTTGTAGGTGCATGACATGTATAGGTGATACAGTGTATAATCTGATTAGTTGACTATATAAGGTGATCATTGGTGCATGCATAAGTACCATATTAAGATATATAACAGGCATTATAACCTACAGTTGGATTATACATGAGGCAATCAGAGTACACAAAATGAAGTACATGCAGGTATTGAACCATGAGGAATTTACATAGTGTATATATACAGTAACAGTCAATACATATACATGAAGTATACTGTATCATAACACTACACTAAAATAGGGTTATATACATGTATATCTATAACAGTATTTGTATTAATTGATGTATACTCTGTTCTGGTACTCCTCCAACCTTAATTAATACATATACAACTTAATTATTTTCTTAACGACAACTTTCGAAGAACATCTTGCAGGTGTGAGATAAAATAGTGATTAACTTTCAAAACAATAAAAGGGGAAACATGGGAATAACACATTAAAGTTAACTTGACTTCATTTAATATACAGTTCAAGAGTATTCATGTAAATAATAAACCCAGTGTCATCAATGAAGTAAAACCAGTTAATGTTATCAGTAGTGGGTCCCTTGAGTGTCTTAATAAACCAAGGCATCATGGGGTTAGTACAACAGGTAGACTCCAGACCAACACACTGTTTACCATCCCATAATGGATCACCAGACCATATATCACCGTGTTCACAATAATAATCATTACCAACAAATGGTTGGTTGAATAGTACAGTAGTTCCATTACTACCATTATTACAGGGACAGTCAGTAGGATCAGTACCATACTCATAGCCACCAGCTACATGGGTCCAGATATGCTCTGCTGTGTTTTCAGTAGCAAAATGTAAACTCCTCAGATCTCCGTATTCAAATATATCTCCAACAACTTGTCCACAGACCTGAGAGTATTGAATACTGTGACTGAAAAATAAAGCTATAATGTTGAAGTCGTTTGAATTCCCATAATTTTCGAACCAACCAGCACAAATTTGGTGGGAGCTATAATGATAAAGCCCATCCAGACACCCTTCACTGGCATTCATGTAGCCGACCCTAGTCCATCCTCCTTCACCATCACAGTTGTCTCCCTCCATATCACAGTACACACTAACTGTACTACCATTGCTCTGGGTTATAGTATAGTATCCTGAAACAGCTGATGAATTATGGGATAGAATGTCCGCACAGCCATCAATGGGTCTATCATTACATGCGGTAGGTAGTGTGGATGGACAGTAAATGTACTTGTGTCCGAAGGTGTCTCCAGTTGATGGTAACCTCACAATGTCTCCAAGGTTACTGGGATCACAGCAGATATCCTCGTATAGTTGATTATGTATACCGCCATTATTACACCCTCCAACACAATACACATCACCACTGACCAGGGAAGGACACCACCAGATAACAATGGAGGACCAGAAGAGAACGGACAAGGAAAGGGAACAACAATTGAAGCAATGCATAATGTATGCCACTTTTATGAAAAATAAAATAGCCAGCTGGAGAAAAAAATTGTTTAAATTTATACTCGGTAGATTACACATACATGCTACTTTAATTGACAGGAATGTACTCAGACACAAAATTACTTAGGAATGCGTTGCTTACACTTCACACTTATGGAGTAATTTTTGTTAAAACTGCTACATTATTTTATATGAACTGCACAAATTTCCAATATACTAGTTTGACCATTCCATATATCACCATGAAGCAATGGCTCAGAGAAGGGGTACAATATATGGGATAGGTCAATTTGGGTGGCATATGTACCAATTAAAGTAACGTGATGCTGTCACTGAGACTGGAATACACATGCATGCACAGCTGTGTAATTACTATGGCTAAATTGTATTCATTGAGACTACTCAACTTGATAATCTATACATATATCACTATAATACTAAAGTCTGTTCACGTTGAGTTGAGGATTTGCTCATTAGATATTCATATAAAAATGGGTATTCGCTGCCTGTGCACGACGTACTTCCATTATGAATGGTAAATTATTATGTAATAATTATCTTTGAATACTAATGAGCAAATCCTCATGAACGTAATTTAGTAGTAATTCAATCTAACAATATAACATAAAACACGTGAACTAACACAGTTAATAACACAATATGCAATTTTAAACAAAATGAGTCATATCCTTTATAGCAATCATGTGCCACGGTATATATCAGCATGTCCAGATAATACTAGAACAGCCTAAGTACAGCAAATTCCACTAACCTGTCCTTCATTGTCTCCAGTACTGGATATAGTACGTAGAAGGGAACTTCCTTGTTAACCTGAGCGGGAAGAATAAGATGATAGCATGTGCAGCAGGAATTATGAATGAGTATATTGATAAAAGCATTGTCAGGAGTCCATTACGTAAAGTGCAATATAAAGAAAGCAGGAGTTGAAAAGTGCCCATACAGTAACGAATTTTTCTTTTAGATTATCTTTCATTGTGGATATTTGCTATATTTTTTTAGAACCATGCTTTTTTTGCCACACCCATACTTACATATCCTCTATAAATGACCGTCATAGTCTAAAAAAAGCTCATTATAATATAGCATGCGCATTTTTTACTCTTACTCTCCCATGTCATCTCTCCTACCTGCATGAAGTTGTATGTCCTCCAGTGAGAGATATGGTTTCCAGGGGAGTTCGATTATTTCTTCAATGGCCACCAGTTGATGCACATATGCACTATGACTGCTTGATCTCAACTTACAATGCACATGATCGATATATTGACTCTTTAATAACAGCTGTAGTCTATATGTCCTTGATCTATTTTATTCCTTCCATTCACTAAGTCCTATGGCTGCAAAACCTGGCATTTAAATTTTTTTTTGAAAAACTAATAGTTAATTTAATTGACATATTGATATTGGTTTAATTATGTAATCAAAATAATTAATTGTCTTAATTAGGTAATTTTGGCTAGTACGGGATTAGATATTATCTCCTTCTCTTGTCTCAGCTGTTCCCTTTTGAAGGCCATCTTCATTTCTTTCTTCGATTGCCTTTTCTCCTAGAAGTAAAATTTTTGCATAATTATTCTTATCCCTTCTTAATGTACAAGGGATACACCATTATGGTATCCGAGTCATATCAGTTAATGAAAGCACTAAAGTGCTGAACCCTCGCTGTTATACATTTATATACACTTCATCTAACGCAAACATAATTTGACAACACAGCACTTTCAAACCAGCAAGTCCACACTATAGCAATATACAAGGTCAGACAATTCATTCGTACAGTCTGACACACACATAACACAAAAAAAGGCATTTGGCAATAACACAGCCTACATGTATAGATTCTATATTTAAGTCAAAATTCTTACATCAACAACCAACTGAAGTAAAAAAAAACTTACAAGCATGGAGTAAAGTAGAGGTAAACTCGAGGGTAAACATTTAGAGCAGACTCACAAGGTTAGCTTTAGAAGTCTCCAATTTTCACAGTAACAAAACTCAAAATCACTAGTCCAGAAGCTAAAAGATGCATGAGACCTTCATAGGGAGTCTAGTATCTGCCCTTGAACAAGGGTCCTAACAGTCTAAGCAAGTATCCAAGCAGCAATCCAAGCAGATAGCAAAGAAACCATGATCAAAAATTATTAGAACTAGGCGTGACTATAAAATTTTTACAACATGTGCTCAAGGGGCGCAGCCAAAAAGATGGCGTCCAACAAAGCTATCGATCAGAATTGTCAAATATCTTCGTTTGAATCTCTACCATTGTTCCAAGAATCGTTTGAATCGTGGAATTATGGACATCAAGCGTCTTTATTGCAGTGTAAGTGAAGTTCTGCCATCAAGTATCCACAGAGATTTCGTGGTAACACACACACACACAAACCAACTACTATAACCCTCCGCCCACGCTCGGGTTAATAATTGGGAAAAGTAAAAATACTTCCTTTACTTCAAACTAATTGACCTTTCTCTCCAGCTTCACTGCTTGTTTCCTTATCCTGCGTTCCTCCTTCGTCTCATTCTTGGGTCTTATATTGGCAGCTATAGGGACAGTACTAGCCGTATCAATGGAGTCCATTACACTAGAGGTGTCACCCTCACTCAGAGAGACCTGCCCATCACTCTTTAATCTATTCTGTAACATGAGTAATTACAATGAAGGATTTAAAATGCATCATTGAAAACAAACATTTTTATTGCTCTTTAAAACTATGCATTACCAAAATATACACACGAGATACAGCCATGAGGTTATGGGCACATGTAAGATTACATGCGGAGGTATAATTAAAAACTGTTGGTTCAGCAATACATGTTTAATCTGGTTCAATGATACCTTATACTTGTGTTGAGAAGGACGAGGAGGCTCCTTAATTAATGTCGGGTGATTATAAAGATTAGAGTAAGTGGATAAGATACTTTCGCAATCCCACTTCTGTTTCTGATCAATCGAAACACGAACCAACTCTTCCTCTGAATCACTACCCTCGCTCTTGGGGGTGTGGTCATGTCCACGGTTACTATGGCAATGGCTACCAGGGCTACGAGAATTAATCCCTTCACCGCTTTTGATACTACTCTTGTCATTATTACCAGAAATACTATAGAGAAAAATAAAAGAAACATAATAATTATTATAGGTTAATTTATACCATAATAGTCATATGAGCAGGCACACATTCAAACACCGTAAATTATTGCATCAGACTCACTGTGAAGTGAGATGACTATATTTGTCCATGAATTCTTTAACAGCTGCGTCGAGTATGAGTTTCTCTATTTCATTGTCTTCTTCACCATCAGGCAATGGATCGTCAAGTTCATCGTCATCATGAAGTGGACCGATTTGATTGTCTTCATAAGATTTAATGAACTACAGTTTATACAGCACAGAAAAATAAACAGCTCGACATTACATGAAAAATAACATGTATTAAAGTGGACAGCGAAAAAAGTGAGTATCAATAAATGACATTCATACAATAGACATTAAATACATAACTGCATCAAGCATACGTGTATCATTACTATTTATTACGTTTTCTTACCACTTCAAATCTCTCATCCAAATAAGTCAATCCTAAGGGAAGAGGAGGGAGGAAAAATTTTCAATCAGCTTGTATAAAACAGGAAAATTTTAAGCATTATAAGGCATTATTAAACTAATAAAGTCAAATACAAAGTACAGTAAGTAACCTTCACTACGAGGCTTGGTGGATGATGTCATATTTGTGAATTGTGCTTTCCTGTGTTCCCCTTGTTCATCATAGAGTTGACAGCAGTCATCATCACCCTCACTGGAGGAGAGGTCCCCACCATCACTGCTAGTATGATGTGTATCTCTCCTCTGTAGACAACATGGGTCCAATAGGGGGTCACTATTACAAAGTATGAAAATATAATAATTAAAGCAACTTAACGGAATAAAGGTGTGGCTCATTCCAACTAAAGCCTAGTTCACAATAAGATGCTAGCTCGACGTTGTGTGGGCAATTTGACTTTTTTGACACGTTTACATTGGAATAGACTAATATGATTCCATTCCAGCGTCAACTATATATTATTCCAGTGTCAACTATATATTGCACTATATAACGTCATATTGTGAACTAGGCTTAAGTAATAATTTAAGTTTATTAAAAAGGATGTTTAAAAAATTGCAGCAGTATAGAAACATTAACTAGAGGGAGTTGGAGAAGCAACAATAATTCAAGTTATTCAATACAATCATTTAATATACAGTTCAAGAATATTAATGGAAACCTCAATGTCATAATCATCAATGAAATAAAACCATTTAATGTTATCAGTAGTGGGCCCCTTGAGTGTCTTTATAAACCAAGGCATCATGGGGTTAGCACAACAGGTAGACTCCAGACCATCACACTCTTTACCGTCCCATAATGGATCATTACTATAAATAGAACCATGTTCACAATAATAATCATTACCAACAAACGATTGGTTGAATAGTACAGTAGTTCCATCACTACCATTATTACAGGGACAGTCAGTGGGATCAGTACCATACTCATAGCCACCAGATGCATGGGTCCAGATATGCTCTGTTGTGTTTTCAGTAGCAAAATGTAAACTCCTTTCATCAGCATAGTCATATAAATCTCCAACAACTTGTCCACAGACCCGAGAGTACTTAATGCCATGACTGGAAAACAAGGCTATAGTGTTGACGTCGTTGGGATTCCCACTACTGCTAGAGATATAATCTCTGCAAAACTGGTGGAAGCTACTATAATAAAACCCATCAAGACACAACCCTTCACTGCCATTCATGTAGCCGACCCTAGTCCATCCTCCTTCACCATCACAGTTGTCTCCCTCCATATCACAGTACACACTAACTATACTACCATTGCTCTGGGTTATAGTATAGTATCCTGATACAGCTGATGGATTACGGTATAGAATGTCCGCACAGCCATCAAATCTATCATTACATGCAGTAGGTAGTGTGGATGGACAGTAAATGTACTGGGGTCCGAAGGTGTCTCCAGTTGATGGTAACCTCACAACGTCTCCAAGGTTACTGGGATCACAGCAGATATCCTCGTATAGTTGATTACGTATACCACCATTATTACACCCTCCAACACAATACACATCACCACTGACAAGGGAAGGACACCACCAGATAACAATGGAGGACAAGAAGAGAATGGACAAGGAAAGGGAACAACGATTGAAGCAATGCATACTGTACGCAATTATGAAAAATATTTAACTGGAGAAAAAAGTTGTTCTTAAATATAATAATGGCTTCAGTGCAGGAATGCACACACAAACGCTAAAAATTCCCAATAACTTGCAGGAATGCTTTGCTTATACTACGCACTCGTAGTAAGTGTAATTAAAACTGCTATGTTGCTTTACCTGAGCTGCTTCTAAATGTTATACATATCAAAGGAACACAAAAACAAACTTTTACAATGCAGTTTTCTGTAGGAGGATGCCCTGTACATGTGATATGTGACATAATAGTGTATACACACATAGTACTAGCTAATACTGAACAGACTAAAGCTGGAGTAGAGAATGGGCCAATTTGAGTGGCATATGTACCAATTGAAGTAACACGATGGCGTCAGTGAGACTGAAATACACATGTACACCTATGCATGTAATTATTATGGCTAAATTGTATTAATTGAGACTACTCAACTTGATAATCTACATACCACTATAGTAGTAGTAATGTGATCTAAGTACATACACACATAACAAATATTTACTTTATTCTTTTTCTAACACATAAACCCCACAATGACAAAATGAATATTCTTGACATATTTACCAAGTGAGCAACACCTACTTCTACTAACCGGTCTTCATTGTCTCCTACAGTAGGTATGGAGGGGACTTCCTCATTGGCCTGAATAAAAGAATAGCGGCAGGAGTTATAAACTACAAACATTAAGTAGCTTCCTTGCACAAGCTTATTAAACAATCTTTATTTGAGGATATGCTATTTTGCTTTCTTTTGTCCCACCCATTATGTATGGTCACATAAGATAATCTAAAAAAAAAGCTCATTATATAGCATGGGAGTTTCTCCCTCGTACTCCAAATATAGCACTTTACGTTATGGACTTCTGATTATATATATATAATGAACATGTGTAGTGTCTCCTACCTGAAGCACGAAATCGTCCTCCAGTGATTCATTGGTATCACTCCCATTGGCCTCTTCTAATAGATCAAGAACTTCCGATACTTCAGGATCCAAATCAGGTTGAGGACCTGCAACAAATATATTAAGCTTAACAGCCATAGTTTATAACAAATAGAGTAACACCTATACTGTACTCATTAATGATGCATGCAGGCGGGAATACAATTGCATCTAAGGCAAGTTCCACCTGGTTCAAGACAGTATTGCTTGCTCATTAATATTCATTAACATTAATAATTGTTCAATACAAGAGTAGGCCAGGGGTGGGAAAACTTAAATTTTTGAATGAATTAATAATAAACAATTGTTTAAAAAGAAACGTCCAAGGAATATTAGTTTTTAGTCTTTGTACAAACAACTCTATAGCACAAAATATTCCTGACTATAGGGCTACATGTAGTATAGCGCATCCTTTACCTGATACAGGTCCCACCATTCTGTTTAACTCCGACTCTACAGTCACTTCAGCTCCAAGTGAATCTTGCAGTTTATTATTCAGTATAAACTTGAAGGTAAAATACGATAACAAGGAGAAAAACACAAAATGCTATTGGCCACACCTTCTTTCCGGGTGTTTCTATGGCAACAGGATACATGCTGCCAGACTTGCCGGGTTTCTTCAAATGCTGCATATAATCATATCCATCGCTGTAATGGATACCAAACTTGTGAGGTTGTTCACTGGAGTCATCATTCCCTTCATCATTCTAAGTAACGACATACAGAGACAGGTTAATTAACTAGAACTGCCACAATAAAGTGGGTGTGTACAATTACTGAGGTTCATAATGATACTGCCAGAATAGAAATATGTTCTAATGAGCTGTCTTATTAACATTGGATTAGAAATTATGCATCAATATTGTGAACCAGGTTATACTGCTGAAGGCCAAGCAAGTTAATTAGAACTGACCACTCCCATTATTCCTTTTAAACAATGAAGCCACACTGTGCATGCTGGACAATACGACAATTAGCTTACTATCTGAGACTCTTCTGCGCCATGTACAAGTTTGAAGGTCACAGCGTTCTTCTTGTCAATATATCGCTTCTTTTTACGTCCCATTTAAGAAAACTTAAAAACCTCAAAGCTGTTGCCTGTTTCACAAGAGCATCATTGTAACACGTGGGTTCAATTCGCGAGACTCCACCCATAAAAAAAGCCTCGACTCGACTCCCTACCACGTGCACTCACGTGTCGTGCAAATTTAGACCACTCCTCTTCGTAATGGCGGTTTCAGACGAGGCTAGAATCAGAGAGTTAGCTGAATTAATAAGGTCTAAAGGCCAACAAATCAGACAACAACCTCCTGGTGCTACCGTAACCTCTGCCTCCTCGGTTGTAAATGTCCAGGTACGTTTAAAATTTAGAAGGGAAGTAAGAATGTGCTTGGAAGTGTAGTGTTGCTAGGGGTAAAAATACTTTACTTACTTGTTTAGACAATCTATTAATTTTTTTTCTTATTTCTATGTGTATGTGTCAATCTGTAGCCTCAACAAGAAGTAAGACGACGACTAAAGGAGGTCGTTTTCAGACTCCATGAAGACGTAAGAGGTCAGACATATTTTGTACCAGTAGACAATCATAATAATTGTAGATAAATGTTTACTGTAAGTAATTTTGTTATAGATAACTCATTATCTGGTATTCAGCAGAGATTACAGTACACAGCTGGAAAGTTTGGGTAATTAAGGGAAACCCCCCACCCACTCTCATTCTTATCATGTAATAATGTCAGGATGTTTAGTATTACTGTTTCTGTATTGATTTTCCTTCAGCTTGTCGTTCAGTGTCCAAAGGGTCCCGGGCCACTCCCCCATCTGTTACATGAGTTGCGAGTCGTTCTATATGGAGGTGTGTCTGGAGGACACTGGTAACCCCGTCAGTACTAAGCTGTTCCTGGGACAAGAGCCACAGGTCAACAGAGTGGAGATGATATGGAGGGATAGGCATTAAATAGAGTAGTAGTAGTAGTATTAAACAGAGATTGAGGGGGTGGGCATTAAATAAATATGAATTAGAAAGTGGGCGTTAAATAGAGAAATCATTCGAGAGTGGTAGCTTTAAATATGTAAACATGGAAAGATGGACATTCAATAAAGCAAGCATTAGAGAGTATGGGTATTGAATATGTACACTTGACTCTGTAGTGTACATGCAATTTCTATTTATGTTTTCTATAGAATTCCGATATATTAACTGAGTTACTAAAACAGAGGGACTACCCATCATTTGAGGCTCATATCAGGGCTCTAGTTGACATGTTCAAGCAATATCAAGTGTTAGTTTATTACTAACCACACACAGTAATGTATATGGTATACTGATTTCTTGATAGCCAAGATAAGAGCAAGGCACATGTGTTACTGCAGATCGTTAGAGCAACGGAACAGATACTAATGAATATGTACAAGACAAGGTACATGTATATATATCTGTAATACATGATTTGGTTACTCGGTGAAATCGAGTAAAGGTATTGTACATGCGAGATATACTGTACTAAAGTCTGTTCACGTTGAGTTGAGGATTCGCTCATTAGATATTCATCTAAGTTTAATTAATTATGGCTATTCACCGCTGACGCACTTCTGTATATTAATGCATTATGAATGGTAAATTATTGCGCAATGTAATATAGGGAAACTGATAAATGTAATACATTTAGATACATGTCCTATATTATATTTCAGTAGTCAGCAATATGGCCCTCTTGATACCATACTCATCTGTCCTTTTGGTCTCCTGACCCCTCGTCAAGCAGGTATACATCCCACTGTACCCAATAGTAGTAGAGCTTATATAGTCACTATACCTGTAATACTGTATACCTCCTCCCCCCTTTACCTTATTAGGTAATCCAATGTGTCTATTGTTCTATATTACTCCACTGGAGTCTGTTAATAGTAAGGCACTGGATAAATATACACCAGGTACACACATATATGTAATAGACCCATAGAGAGGATGGGCATTAAATAGAGTTGACAATACATTAATAGTGTAATGATTTGTATGTTATCAATTGTTAATAGTAGTATTATAATGATCCTGTGTAAGCCCATGTTGAACTGTTGCCATACCTTGTATCTAAATATCCAATAGATTCGTTCACTCTGCCTGAATCCCTGGGTGTGAGTGCTAAGGTGTTAGTAGAGCGTAGTATTCAGCCATATAAACTACCCATAGACCCTAACCTGTTCGAGTGAGTGATAACTTTAATAGTAATGGAGACCGAATATAAGTGTGTTTAGACACGTACATTTGATAAAATTCTCTCTCTCTTTGTCTCTCTCTAGTGTTGCTCAGTCATCGTTTGTCCAATTGACTGATCAGAACACCATCTCTGTTCCCCTAACTCTAGTGCTCTGTCTAACCAAGGATATTCCCATCTGTGCCAGTATCATGATGAAGGTACAGCAAACAGTTTACGGAGGAGGTTAGCCATAGTGGGTGTGGCACTTGGATATGGTGGGTGTGGCACTTGGGTATGGTTTTTATGCAGTTGTAATTTGCTAAAGATTGCGAAATTTTAATAACCATTAATAACTATTAATAGATCAAGGGATGCCATCATTGTCCACTCCCCACGTTAATGAATTGATCCTTCAGGAGAACAAGGTATCATCCAAGCTGTTTGTATTTTATAGATTATTAAATTTATACTCACTGAATTTAATGTTTCGTTTTTTGTGTGCTTTAGGAAAACAATGGTACAAATCCGAACAAACATGTCATAGTAAGAGTTAAGATACACATTACCAGCTATACTTAATAATGAATTATACTTGAGAAAAGAATGTACATTCAATAGATATGGAAATTACTACTGAGGTCATAGTTAACGTGAACAGAGTTTAGTCTAGTGTCTAGTAACTAGTTTAATATGTAAATGTTTTATTTGAAAATTAAGTTTCAGTTTGACCGAATCGTACATTATATATTTGCTATTGTGTGTTTCCTTAATGTTATACAGTATCTACCTGGTCAAGTACACACCTACACTGGACTCAGTTTACAAGGGGGCGGGGCCGAAGTGGAGCCGGAACACAGAGGGGTACTGTTACCCAATAGGAAGGTCCCTTTCACACATCCTAATCAAGTCATCAGTATCATCCAGGTCAGTCAGTCTGTCTCTGTCTGTCCACTGCACTTCCTTTTGTTTCATTTATGACTGTCTTGCCCTTATAGTATGTTTGTTTCCTTTGAACTGGCTCAGTCAGTACTATTGTATTTACAACTAGTGTAATGATTAAGGAAAGGGTTGGGAACAGTAATTCAAGTAGAGATAATTGGTGTGTGGAATTGTTGTATCACATTTATACTCACCTTGCCCGAGCATTAAGCCGGATTTTGCAATCTTTTAAGTTGGCCAAACTTTACTAAAATAGAATCCAATGTTAAATTCAGGGTCGAAGGTCAAATCGCCCATACGATTTTTAGAATGCTCAGCTATCGTAACATTGTAAAATACACCTTTAAAAGGCAGACATTAACCATCAGATAATAGTGGGCATTAAATAGAGTAATCATTAGATGTGGTAAGCATTAAAAGCATTATATGTGGTGGGCATTAAATAAAATAAGCATTAGATATGGTGGGCGTTAAATAGAGTAACCATTGGTTGTGGTGGGCATTAAATAAGCTATTATTGGAAATATTGTGGGGGTAATTGGTATGTAACATGGTTGTCTGGTTATGTTGGTATGGCTGAGTTATTGTAATGGTTGCATGTAAACAGAACTTGTCCTTTAACCTATGTACTTTCTAGCACCAGCGACACGGCTCATTCCACTAGAGTGTATAGACTATGTCTGGGATAGAGTATATCATAGTGTGTGTTGGTTATTACGTAACCTCTCTTGGGTGGTATTGACAATCATCTCAATTCCTTGTCATACTGATGCATGTATGTTCGAGTATATTGTAGTTATATATAAAAGAATTATAATTAATATAAAATCAGGAACGCAATAAAGGAGAGTGGGACTGGCCTGAAATGTATCATGCTTGTTTTTAAACCTTGTTGGCAATATTGAACACACTGGAAATTTCCAGATATTTCTCTGTCACCTTAATGAACATCAGACTACAGTTGTAGTCCTCATTGTGAATTGTTGAAGGAGGACAGCATTAGTGATAGTAGTAATACAATAGGATTATTATTATCCTTGTACTATAATACAATTGAGTTATATGTATTATCCTCATACTATAATACAATACAGTTATTATCTTCTAGGCTCTAGTATTGTGTTTGGATAATAGTGTTTTGTTTTAATTGTATATACAGTTGTTGCGTCAGCAGCTGGTCTACAATACACTATTCAAGAGTTGTCTACAGAGGAAGAAGCTACTGGACTCCAATGGTAAGATAGTTAGAATTCCTTCAATTTTTTTGCTGTTCCTGTTGCACGTATTCTACTTATTTTATAGTTACGTCAGACGAATCATTTGAAGATTTTGATTTCAAGATAATTACTAAACCCCCAACCTCAATATCAGTCACAACGGAACTGCTCAGCAACAGCGACAAACTAATACCAATCATGTGTGAGTATATGTGGCGTAGGAAAGGGAAGGAAAGCTTAATTTGCTCACTCCTTAAACTAAGTGATAAAGAAATAGCACGATATTTGCAAGGATATAAGTAACACTTGCACACTCTTCCCTGCTATGCAAACAAAATTTAGCAGGGGGGAGGCGCCCCAAATGCCCCTCCCCCTTGTATACATATGCCTATACCTACCTAAGGGGGAGGGGAGGGACATGTAGGAATACAAATGACGATATTGTCCAGTGCATATGTATACAAGGTTGAGATGGTCTCCAGTGTACTGTGACTACTGTTTGTTGTGTAGTGTATCATTTTTTTTTTTTCATTTTGTGTAGTTGAGTTTATTGTACCGAGTGAGATGTCCCTCCACCCCACCCATCCGAGGGTACAGATAACCATCAATAACGACACCAGACTGGACCAATCACAGATGCTTAATCAGGTTCTAGCCAGGTCGGTCTGTTGACATTAAATATTGTTACAGCTCTCTATCTTGAGTTGGCAGAAACAAACTAAACACTTCACATTAATACAATTATATGCCTGTGTGGTGTGCCTGCAAACCCTTGACCTGCTTTGAACTATGCAATACTAAAATTAATTGATGTTTCATTTACTGTTTGTTTCTCCTGTTTCTTTCTCACCTGCTCTTTGTCTTACTGTACACACACATACATACAATATACTGATTGTATGCACATGCTATACTATATATGGCTGTATTTATGTATGTACACATGGCATATTACATGTATATAATACACTATATTATACTGCTGTAGATGTCTATCCATTCCTGTCACTATTCACACCGTCTTCTCTCACTCTTCCATTCTGCCTCCATTACTGACTGCAGTCATCAGAGAGCACCAGGACTCACTCCTGCAATTCAAAGATCAGCTAACCTGTGGCGGCAGTGGTGGTGATAATGGTAACGGTGGACCCTATGAGTATCTTGGCGGCAATATGGGCGGGGAAATGATGGAGGTATCACATGATGACCGAACACTGTCTGTAGCTGGAATGAAGAGGAAACGAACGTAGGATATTTGCTCACTTGTGGGGGTTTTTGTTATTGTGTTGTTTATTTTTTCATTCAATTTTTTTTTTCTTTCATTTTGTAATAATTATTATTAATTCTTTTTTTTGTACAATATCCCTGTCCAGCACAGGAAGTGCTTTAATTAATTATAGAGTCAAAATTAAACGCCTACGGCCTACTAAAATGAATTTGTATTTATTACTAAGTCAAAGTTCATCTGCAGCACTCTGCGCTAGTCGTCTCTGTCTCTGTCAAGAATTCGTCAGCTAGTCCATATACTCCTCCATCAATATTATGGCAAACTACAAAATGGTCTACCTGGACGCCAGGGGAAGAGGTGAAACCGTGAGACTGCTCTTTGCCTACAAGGGAATCGAGTTTGAGGATGTACGTGTATCAGCAGAGAACATACCTCAGGCTAAGACAGGTATAGTTGGGTATAGGCACATAGCATACACTAGACTATATGTAGACCCTATAGCTGAGTTTTTTTACTGAAATCATTGCTCTATTTTATAGAGGCACCATTTGGCAGGCTCCCTGTACTGCACACTGAGGGGAAGGCTTTGAGTGGCAGTGGAAGCATATGTCGATACTTGGCAGAAAAATTTGGTAAATTTATAAATCCTCAAGCTATACACACAGCATTACATTGTGTGCAACTTGCAGCTATGGCCTGTATCAATATTATAGTGTTGCATACAACATTGCATTATACTGATGGCCAATATTGATCAGTATGTTTACAGGCTTGGCATGATGATTGCAACATAATGCTTATTTAATGTCAATGTTTGTACTGAAAGAGAAACCTGCATGCAATTTACACTGTACAGCTTATTAAAATAGCTAGCTTGTATTTTGTAAATGAATTCACGTGTGTGTATCATATTAAAGCCATAATTACTATAATGTTGTCACTTGTGTTTCCCTATTCACTATATATACTATTATAGACCTGGCCGCTGATACTCCTTTGGGAAATGCAGAGCTGCACGGCCTTGTTGAATCACTGGAATTCCTTTGGGAGAAGTTTGGCGAGATTTTCTTCGAACAAGACCCTCAGAAAAAGGTCACTATGGATTTTAATAGTAGCAGATAATGATTATATGTGCATCATAGTTTAAAGTATTACTAATATCGACGCCTCGTAGTTTATCACTGTTAAAATCAACACACAATATAATGTAACTGTACTCAATAATTTCCATATACAATGTATCTATGATGCATTCAACAGATTAAACTGAAGTCTTAATGGTCTGTATGTATAATGCTGTGTGACTAGTACTATAAAACAAACCTTCTTCCTTTTGTGAAGACATCTAGTGCAAACATGCATGAGTATCACATCATAATTATACAGTTATCATGATCTATAGCATGTAGTTTGGTCAAGCCAATGATTAATAGTATTGTATAGTACTGATACCTATATACATGCTCTAACAGTGGATATTAACAATTTGCCAATAGCTATGAATGTTTGAGTAATAAAAAGATAACTTAAAAACTCCATCCAACAGTGAATAAGTTGAGCAAGTGTTTATGATAGTTAATTAAGTATTATTATACTCCCTTGTCAAGTATAGTTTCAGTACATGGAGCATACAGTATGTACTGTGTGCATACGTGAAGCGATAATATGGGTAACTAGCTGATGTGATTCATTTTACAGGAGGAGCTGAAGATGAAGCTGTTACAGACAACCGTACCTACCCTGCTAGGAAAGCTGAACGCTCTAGCTGAGAAAAGCACGTGTCCAGAAGGATGGATATTCAATAACAAGGTCAGTACAAGGATACTAAGCATAGTAGTTGTTATGCTATAGTATGTATTTTAATGACGCGCGCACACACACATCTATATTCGTTTAACTATTGATATAATATCTGATCAAGCCAACACTTATTTATGCATGGAAATAGTAAATATTAGTTTTATTATTCAGTTAATTAAGTATACTTCTATTGTTTGACTGTATTTCTATTATTTATAGTTAACGTATGCTGATTTTGCTGTGTTTACAATTCTGGACACGCTGTCCAGCCACGCCCCCGAGGGTGTCCTAGCAAAGTTCCAAGGTTTGAAGAAGATTTACGACAATTTCCAGAAAATAGATCAGATCGCCAAATACCTTGCAGTTCGTCCTTAAATCTGGCTTGGGCTTGATTTGCAATGCAGTTAATTTGACAAACTATTTAAAAAAACCCCATTGATTACAATCAAAATTTTTACCTTATCGATTTTATTTCACAATTATTGAATTTAATCATAACTAATACATTTTTGTGTGGCTTGTACTACAAATTTATTTCGATAAAAATCCATTTATAACAACAAAATAACCAGTAATGATATGCTTAATGATTGAGCCCCACCCCCATGCACAAATACTATATACTGCACATATTGTATAATATATATGTACATAGTTTGATCTGTTGATTAATTGGACAATTAATGCATGTAGCAGGAGTACATTATGAATTGCTATGTCAACATGGTCTATGATAAGATATCTCAATATCAGTTCGAGTACTGTAGTATATGAAGCCATATTAATGAAGCCACCCTATGGTTACTATAACAGTCAATAATATGGTAACAATATGTTTAACTAAATCAACGAAGCTGCTGCAAATTTACAACCATACATACATACATACATATACCCTGCTGGGTTGAATGTGGTGTATAGCTGGAAAAACACCGGTATTATATCCCATGCAAATAGGGTCATTAGATATTCACAGCTTTTATGATAGTATGCACTCTACACATGCATGAGATGTGATCTTTTGTGAAGAAGAAATAATTTATTTCAAAAACATAAGTCCACTACTACAAAATAAGCTATAGTCACACAGCACACATACTCACACTTTATACGCAAGTCATATATATAAGCTGTCAAAGGGGGGGCATTAACCGTCAACAGTGTATCTTGTTTACATATCGTATAGTGTTAAGAATGCCTTAATAATATAGTACATGTATACTTGCATGGCTCTCTAATAATATTGTTCACTCTACGAGACGTTCCCGTAGTAGCTTTCGTCTTCGTCTACCAGACTATCGTGAGCGTTCAATACCCCACTACTCCTGTTCTTGGAAGGCGGTCCGCCTGTCATTGTGGGAGAGGTTATACTTCTAAGCCGTGGATCATTGCTCCTTTTAACATTCACGTATTTGGGATCCACGGTGAGTTTCTCGTCAGATAGATACGCTCTGAGTTGCTTGTCTTGTCCCGTTATCTTGACATACTGATTATCAAGTGTGTCAGTTTTCGTCCTTTGCTGTTGTCTTGCAGCTGATGGCGGCACAACCACAGCACGCTCTGGTATTGGTGGAACCACATTCATTTCAGTATACAGCTCCTGTTCAAATTCATCATCGTCAGGATGCACCTGGCTGCTGCTTCCAGTCCTTATCTCCGATGGAACCATGTAATCCTCAGGTTCATAGACATCGCCACCATGTTCCATTGCTACGTAGTTTTCCTGGGAGTCGTCATCGCCTCCGCGTTCCATTTCCATGTAGTTCTCCTGCGAGTCATTGTCACTGTCACTTTGAGGGTTGACATAAATCTCTTGCTCCTCCTCGACCATAGGTTGTGCCTGTAGCGGGAAGGATACACGCTTTGCGTTGCCCTTTACTGGAACAGTGCCAGGTGGCTCGTATGAGCGTGTCAGCCCGAGAGGTTTATGCGACCTCAAGTGAGCCTGGCTATTGTCGCTATGAACAAGCCCAGAAGAAGAGGTCGTCATGTCAGTATAAAACTGGTCTTCTTCTTCTTCCTCTTCTTCTTTGTATTCTACTCTATTTTGAACAACAGGTGGTGGTGGTCTATGGCTTGAAAGCTCTATAGGCCTCTCAGTATACTCATTGGTTGTTGAATCCACAGTGGCAGCTCGGTTTAGTTTTAGATACGGATCGAACTCCTGTGATACTATGTCGTGACGGTTCTGGTGCTCGTGGTCCGAATTGAGAGATGAAGTTGAGGTTGGTTTGGGTGGCAATGGCTGTTATGAAAAAAAAAAGCACACATCATTATAAACACAGTGATAACGAAAACTTTTAAAATTGTTAATTAACAGTAGATAATGCACCTGTCAAATAGTTGTTTACGTTGCATGCATGAGTGGGTTTTAAAATGGCATTCAAAAATAAACTTCTACTTCATAGTGATGAAGATTTTCTAAAAGTATACTTCCTTAAAGAGGTTTCGATCATTATTCTATACCAGCTATAAACTAAACACAATATAGCTTACTACACCCTTTAATATAATGTGTAATCAAACAAGTCAATTGATTGAATTATACTAATACTGGAGTAAAATAACGCCACTTATATACTCCTAAATTAATATAAACAGCTGCTATGTATAGCTCTGTATATATCTGCATGCTTTACTAACCCGCCGTTTGATGCTGAATGTCTTGACTTTTTTAAAGGACTCGGATATGGTCGTCCCCCCAAGGTCAGCATTGGATGTCTGCAACAGTATAGTAATACATAGTAATAGTATAAGTAATAATAGTCCAATAGGTATTGACTGCACGCCATCCAATACACATGATATAAATGTATAATACCTTCCCCATCCAATAGCCAGCTAACCAGTGTTTATAATTATATACTATGTTATAACAGCAGCTGGAATCAAGTGATTGAAATTCGTACCCTATATTTTTTGCTTCTTCCTTTTTGTCTCAGGATGCAAGTAACTATGATACAGAATATCCAGAACGCAATAAACAGTATGACGAACCCAATGGCACCAATTATGGTGAACAATGCAATACGGTCTAGGGGAAACCTGCAGTCATGAATATAATTATACTAAGAAGCCATGAATATGATTATAGTAAAATGTTAATGTACAATAGAACTATTGATTATACAGTTATACATTATAAGTTATTATTGTGAGACTAGCTTACAGGTCGTTTTGATTTGGCTTTTCACAGATTCCGTTCACGTTTCTAAGATCTGGGGGACATTCGTTCAAGCACTGTCCATTGTTCATGACCACGGAGCACTGAAGGCATCCTAGTTGTGTTCCGTTAACGCATACGCTACAGTTCTCAGAGCATCTAGAGCACGAAGACCCGTCACCACTTGGGTAGTATCCTCTGGAACAGATACACTCCAGCGTACCCTCTCTCACTGTAAACCCAGGAGACAAGGAGCAGTTGGATACACACTGTCTAACCTCCAATGATGTGTTTCTAATCGTTCCATTGCTGCATTCTAGTGAGGTATTGCTCGGTATCAGTGCAGTAAGCGGTTTTGGGTTGATAGTTATATAGTAGCTAGGACAGGAATAGCATTGGTGTCTGCCAGGACCGAAGCATGTCATGCAGGAGTTATGGCAAGCCAGGCACTCCATTGTCATGTCATTCATTCCATTACCACTAGTATCCACACCAGACCCGCCCATCATCGTGTCGTCCTCCATGTAACAGATGTTCAAGCAGTCTGTTTCAGACGGAGGTATGGACAGGTACTCCCCTGGCTGGCACTGATCATCACATGCAGTGGAATTGCTGTCCTGATGTATAAAAAAATATATTATTATTATGATACAGACAAAATAAATTATCCACCAAGAAGATAGATGCATGGGAACTTTTAATAATGGGCTAAAGTAGATCTATGGGATATTGGTTTACACTGTACTAAGTACTAGCTATAAGCTATAAGTCTAGGGCACACTTACTGTTGTAACTGAGCCTGGTTGTGCGGCTGATAGCTGGGCTATCCCCGCCAAGACTGCCACGAGCACCAAAATACGAGTGCCTTCTTTCCACTGCATTGACATTGAACTGGCTTCTAGTCGAATTTCTTTGTTTATTTTTTGCTTGACTCAGCTTTGACCTATACAGACTAACCTACCGGAGTATGCCGGACAGTGTGGCACTAGTGGAACTACAGGACTGGCGTGTAGGTTCGTACTTCATCACTATACGGCACTTTATACACACGTTCCTTATTGGGTAATGTGTATAGTGGCGGATCATATAATGGAGTCTACCTGTTTAGTGTACATAAGCCACTTGTTTGTAGTAAATTGCAAAATACTTGTGAGTACAGTGGAGTGTATCAGGGTTTGGAAAGTAGATGAGCAGCCAAAAAAAATAAGCAGTGAAATTTCAAGATAGTAGTCCATTGTTGTAGTACTGAAAATTTAGTAAATTTAGTCTGTACAGCCCATGATAATATGCTCAATATACAGCACTAGTTAGCTAGTCCCTGATAGTACTGAGAGATGCTGCATCATTGTTTTTGTTACTCATGGGATTGCATTCTGGGAACTGATTAGATGTTGAATACATTAAAAGTTCAAAGTATCATCATTGCTTGTGTCGTATGCCTGGTCCGGCTATGCAGACTTTAGTTGTTGTTGCTTGCAAGCCCTGATATGCATAACTTATCAACCTGGTACTCAAGTGATAGCCTAGACTAGTCAATCCATTTAGGTTGATCTTTAGTGTTAAGACTGGTAAACAGCTTAATTGATCTAGGACTGAATACATATGCTAACAATGAATGAGGCTATAATTACATGTACAAAAATCAATAATGGTTATATTAACTGTAATAAAAATTATTATTAATTGGGTCTATTTTTAGCTTTTTTTGTTTGTTTTTGTGGATGAAATTCAATGAATTCACTTGAACCCCAACGGATATGTAATGGTCACTGACATGATTGGTCACGAGACCACCCCCAGTCTACTATATTATACTCGACGATTATACTATTTATCCGTCCGGCTTTATTATTACTCACCGATATAATATTACTGACTCAGACAAAGAGCAAATTGTCGACGAGATATTCACCTTTTCGTTTCTCGGTGGTTACTGGTTGATACGTTCGTTTTACTACTGTACTAAAGCCCAACTAGACTATCATGCCTCACGGAGGAGGTCACCATGGGGGAGGAGGTCACCACGGGGGAGGAGGGGGACACCATCATCACGGTGGAGGAGGTTTCGGTGGGGGTTACCATCATCACCACCATCATCGCCGTAACTACGGTGGTGTTGTGTACACCGGTGGTTACTATGGCGGCGGCTATGGCAGACGGCACAGGGGTTGCATATGGGGTATAGTGGGCGTGATCATCATAGTGGTTGTTGTGGTGGTTATTTCCACTTCTGTCACCCTCTCCAGGGACGAAGACGAAGAGAACAGATTCACAGGTGGTGATACTCGAATAAAGACCTTCGATACGTTCTTCTGTTCCGGTGTCAAAGCATCAACTGACTATGGTTTTCCTACCAATGCTGAACTATATGTGATCGACACAAAGCCCCCTTTGAATGTTCGTAACAACCTGACTTTTGAAGACTCGTTCAACCTCTACGAAGACACGTATCATTATTGGCATTATTATTTGTACGAGAACTCTAACATAACATTGGATGCGTGTATTAAGCAAGGAGACAGCTACTGGTTCTACATAATCAAGGGTACATCCAAATGGAATGATTGGAAGGACTACGCCTCCAGCAGCAAGGCCGTCTTCTCTTCTATGATCACAGCACCATGTGACGAGAATAATATGGCTCATAAACACTACACAATAAAGGCTGAAGACCATTACTATATTGCTTATTACAACGATCAGCCATCTTTAGTCAGTGGCCACCAAACGCTAATGGTAGATAGATTCGAATATAGTATGCCCACAGGTGATAAAAATCTACCCAGCTGTACGTTTGCTGGGCCCCATACAGGGACCTCGTGTCACGTAAAGGTTCCAATGCTGTCAGATAATTCCAAGGTACTGCTAAGACTACCTGAAGTCGAGGATTACAAGAAAGAGGAAGACTTTGACCTGTACATGAAGTGTATAGCTCGACCCGGAGCCTATTTTATCGTCATTCTACCTCCCATAGTGTTTGTAGTCCTAGTGACAGTGTTTGTTGTTGTGTGTTGTGTGTACAGGAAAAAGCTAAAGAAGAAAAGGTATCAACCGATCAGTATTACAACCTCTACAGCTGTCTTTACCCCTCCACCTAATAATCCAGCCTTTGATCATAGTGATGCCCCACCCCCATACAAGGCTTGATTGAAATTGTTTTTGGATCGAATATACGTAGTTGTATAATTATATATGCTTTTTTTACGTGTTATTTATTGAACTGCTATATAATGTGATATAGTTTTATCATAATATATAATTGTAATATTGTTGCTGAACTATTTTTTTTGAAAACATTATAAACGAAGAACAACAATAATTGAATAGCATTCAATGGGTTAAATTTATAAAATGGGGGAGGGGCAACAAGCAGCTTAGCTAGACCATAGACTAACTTTGACAGCGAACCTTTAGTTTTCTTTTTTTTATCCAGTTTGTGTATGATGAAGAACAAAACAGACCGTCCTGGCTCGTCCGTATTCAGAGAGAGCGACTATCATGTCCAGTCACCCTCGCCCAGAACAAGACGGAGTAGAAGGTTACTCGAACGCAAGTCAACCCTGTGCATGTGCACGTACTTTGCAATATCTTTCGTGCTGATTTTGATGTTCAGTATCACCATCGGTTTGAGGGTCACTGGTAGCAGAGACGAGTACGACTACAACCAAATACTGGGAGACACTACACTGGTCAAGTTCAACCCTTCCTACTGCGATGGCGTCCGACTCCGTACCGACGGAGCTCCCGCAACTCTGTACTTGCTCACAGAGAGACCCCCACTGACTGGCTGGAGCAATATCACACTGGAGGCATCATTCGATTTAACAGAGTACAAGGAGTATATCCCTGATTACGGATGGTACGACTACGGTGGTGAATATGAAATAGAGCATGTTGACGACTATGTCGCATGGAGTTTCAGCTTGAACAGTGGGTCCTTGGTCACCATTGATTCCTGCTTGGACACAACTACGAGTATCTCAGACAGCGAGGCTGATGCTGTAAATTTCCTTTTGATCCAGAGCAGTTCCACCTACAGTAACTGGGTCAATACTGGAGCGACTGAAGACCACGTATTAGATTATCAGCTACAACCATGTTCCAGCAGTAATGCAGATGGGCTCAAACATACCAAAGTCACCGAAAGTGATCAATACTTCTTCGTGTTCTACTCCTCACCATCTAGTGATGAACACGAGCCCAAAGTAAACCTCACCCTCAACCTATACCGTACTGAGTACATACCCCCTAGTGACACCCCTCAGGAACACCAGTGCACAACCAGTGATGGTTCCTGTTCAGTGGACGTACCGCTCCACAGCAAAATGAAATACTCACTCATACAGACCAGTGAAAAGGAAACATCAAAGGTAAAATACGGTGATGAAGTCACCCTGACATGGCAGTGCCTGTCAAGGAGCTGGGTATACGTGCTAATCTTCCTCTGCCCAGTCATATTCTTCACCAGTCTGTTTATCTCTATGTATTGTGTGGTTGTGTATTTCTTGAACCGTAAGTTGGGTTCATATCACAGGCTAATCAATGGTGCTCCACGTAGTGATACAGCTAGTGGCCCACCCAGTGAAGTTAAAATAATGTACGGTAACGCTGAGAAGCAAACAATTAAATACTTGAAATAATAAATAAACTAAATCACAAGTTTAATTTAATTGTTTTTTTTTTGTCTGCTGTTCAATATTATTTTTTTTTAATGTTAATATTACTATCTTTATTATTTGCTAGTCAGTTGTGTTGGTCACTGTTTCATTTAACTGATACTCCCGTCAGTAGTTCGTCCAGTCTGGGCGTGTCACACAGGTTCCCATGCACTACGAGTGTGGGTCTTGTGGCAAACACCATCTTGGCATACTGCAAGATCAACCAAACAAAAATTTATCAACACGATGATACAATACATGTTAAAATCAATTTATAACTAGACAATGCAACATTAACAGCAAATAAATGATAGAAGTAAAAATCTACGTTTATTTAGATACACTCGTACACGTAAAATCTGTACATACTGAATTGCATTAATGCATGTTTTTGCCATTGACCCCATCAATGTACATGTACATATACATGTACACATAAGACAATATGTAACAATACTTGCATGCATTATATCAGTACAGTGTTAACATTAGTTTCAATAGCAGTCCAATAATACAGTGAATTTGTACACGTAAGCATAGTATAATGTATATTGGTATTGAACTGCTATGCTATAACTGTATTAGTGACCTTATTGACGTCTTGGGCTGTGACAGAATCAATAGTAGAGTCCGTAACATCAGTATATGATCCACTAAAGCATACCTATAGTGGAGTAACAAACAGTGAGATCTGTCTTAGAAATAAGGATTATAAACTCCCATCCATTCCAATGGAAAAAGAGCATAAAAAAGGGTCAAATCTCCCACGCAACATCAATTTACTATTATATTGCAAATGGTTAATCCACTGTTTGTCTATACAACACCAGTACGTTAGTTACATGTACTGTAAGCATTCCCACCTGTCGGGCAACGCTGTTTACATCAGAGGAGCGTCTTTCACTTTCATCAGATATTCTTGTTTTTAATTGATTCCTGAAAGCAAGAAATCATGATTGAATCAACAGAAAAAGATAAATAAACAAGCAAAGCCTATTGTCCTAAACGTCCCCCTCCCATCCACCCAACTAATGTTCAATGCTATTAGAATACATATACTGTACATTATACAGCACATAGATACATCGTGGAGTAACTAATGTTCAATGCTATTAGAATACATATACTGTACATTATACAGCACATAGATACATCGTGGAGTAAACAGATTTTGTTGATTTATAAAAGAGAAACTAGATAAAAAAAAGAAACTCCCGATTTCTCTCACTTACTTGGCTCTTTGAAGGTCATCACTGGAAAAGTTACCCTTGGCTACTTCAGCGAATTCTAACAAGGCGGATTTTAATACCTATACATAAATACAACAACACATTACACACACAATCACACATTACACACACATACACAGTTACATATATGATACAGTTGATATACACACGTGATTGTCACAACATTGTAGGTCATAAATAGCGCCACTAAAGCTAATGTACATTAAGTTATATAGCCACACCATTCACAGATACAATAACAGACCTATTGGATGAATTATGTATATCCTTACTCTAACACATACACATGTGACCAACACGTGCTTTGCTTCACTTCAACATATTATTGTCTTTCTTATGTACATGTAAAACTATAGTGGAAATTATACTGTACAGTTTTTGTAGACATAAAACAACAAAATTGTTTCAAAAAGATAAGGTTATCAACTAAAAAGTATGTCTGTGGTTTTAAACAGGTGCTCTAACCCTTTATACTTAGGGCAAGCCAGGAGGTATGTAACAGGTAGCTGACTACAGGAATCCTTAATTATTACATGTAGCTCTTGTTTATGGTTAATATATATGTTTACTGGAGCTCACCTGCCCTATAACGGTACCATTGGCAACAGCATACATGCCAAACAGTCCATTATCACTGTAGTTGATATTGAGGGCATTAATCTATATAGGGAGAGTCAGCCATTAAGAATAGTACATAGGTACATATAAGAGAAGGAGATGAATGGTGGATGAGGATATATGAGGAATGAAGTATAGCTTAAGTCAATTTTTGCTTGTGCATGTACTTAATTTAGCTAAATTGGTACTAAGCTTAAAAACGCTTAAATTAATGTTGCCATCTTTAATTAAACTAAGGGCTAAAATTTGTGGATCATACATACATACATGCATGCATGAATAAATAATGATTTAAATCTGTCAAATGTGTTTGAGCAGTTTGTCTAAAACTTTATGAGATAAAATGCTAAAATTAGCAATACCGAATCCGCTATCATTGAAAACCCTGCTGAATTAAATACAAACAAAAGTTGACTTGAAGCAGATGAAGCAAAAACAAGCCATACATGTATTTCACATCACACTGCACTTTATTGTGTCATAAAGTTGATCTGTGTGTACCTCAAAAGGAGCATCAACAGTGGAGGCCACGGCTTTACGGAGTCTACAGAAAACAAATACCAAAGGAAAACATTTAATACAACACAATTATTGAATAACGCACTCAAGAATAATTTACATAGCGTTTATTGGATACACGAATTGAATTGAATAATTAAAAGTAAGATTTAAGCCAGGTATATACTATCTATCTATGTATAGTTATCTATCTCTATAGATAAATTTTTTCTTATCCTTGTTGTATTAAGTAAAGCATCTATACATATACATGTATGTACCACTATGTAAACCCAGTAGGGGCAGAATGTATGCCATTTATGGAAGGTATTACATTATTCCTTTGATTAGGCTAATAATCATACCTTGAAGCAGCTGATCCACTACCCCACTTTATATACTGCCTCTCACCAAGGATGTGCTGGAGTATGTTACTTGCAACCAGGTCCTTAGGGTTACCAGTTAAACTGAGGGGGGGGGGGGGGGGGGGGTGCACCCCTCCCACCAACCCGTCC